>JAJEJO010053258.1:22492-104860 GCA_020662805.1 Glaucomys volans | reverse complement strand
CACATTGTCTCCCAGCTCTGGAGGCTGGATCCAGGAGACCAAGGTGTTAGTGGGGCTGGTTCCTCCGAGGACTGTGAGGGAGGCGGTGTCCCATGCCTCCCTCCTGGCTTCCGGTGGTTGCTGGGGATCTGAGGTGTCCCTTACCTTGTAGGTCCATCTCGTCTTCACATGGCATGCTGCCCCCTGCGTGTCTCTGAGTGTCTCTGCCTACTTTTTTTTTTTTCCTTTTTTGGTATCAGGTACTGAACCAGGGGCACTTAAACACTGAGCCACATTCCAGCCCTATTTTGTATTTTATTTAGAGACAGGGTCTCACTGAGTTGCTTAGGGCCTTGCTAAGTTGCTGAAGCTGGTTTTGAACTCATGATCCTCTGCCTCAGCCTCCAGAGCTGCTGGGATGACAGGTATGTGCCACTGCGCCCGCTCACTTGTTCCTTTTTGATAAGGACGCTGTATAGGCTGGGACGAGGGCCCATCCTCATGGCCTCATCTTAACTAACTACATCTTCACTGACCCTCTTTCCAAATCAGGGCCAGCCACTGTTACTAGGGGTTAGGACTTCACCATATGAACACTGAGGAAGCACAGCTTGGCCCACAACACCTACCACCATGGGTGCTATATCCTCCATATCATACAGACCCTTTTTCTACGTGCCTTTTGTAATCCTTTGAGTTTGTCCACTGTGTCCTGGAAAAGAATCCTTTAGTTTGTGTCCCCAGATACTTTGGGTGGTCCTGCCCTGCAGGCAACATTGTGACCAGATCATAGATCCAGAGGCAGAGGACGGCTCAGTAGATGAAGTCTGAGAGCAGGCCTCGGAGAGGGGACTTGGGCCTGAGGTCCACCTCCCTGTCACCTTAATCACCAAGATTCAATCACCGAGTGCAATAAAGAAAAGTATTATAGAAATAAAACACTGCCAAAAATCATTCTAAAATTACAACTACATGCAATGAGCAGTCTGGGTTTATAAAGAACAAATTATGCCAGACACACTTGATTGTGCCTTTGAGGGAACTAAGAAATTAAGGGATGGGAAGGAGGGTAGAGTTGCAATACATCTTGATTTTTAATACAGCAATTGATACATTGTCTTGTGGAATTGTCCCTGCAAAATTAATTCAAATTGGCTTGGTGAGAACTGTCCCTGGGGTTGAAAACCAGTGGAAAGATAAACAAACAAATAATGATTAAAGGAGAACACCAAAGCCCACAGCCCTCAGGTAGGGAGAGGAGGGAGGGCGGGGGAGGCAGGGAAGGCCTGGCTTTTCCGGCAGACTCAGAAATCTGAAGGGGTGTGGAAACGTGTCTGGGTGTCTTTGGGGAGCTGGGGAAGGGTAGAGAAGGGGCTGACCAGGAGCCTGCCAGACAGTGGAAGCCACCAAGGGCCCCAAGTCAGGTGGGTTGCACTGCCCCTGTATTGGAGGCTGTACCTATTTGACCCAGTTATCCCACTCTTCAGTTTATACCCAGAGGACTTAAAATCAGCATACTACAGTGATACAGCCACATCAATGTTTATAGCAACTCAATTCACAGTAGCTAAACTATGGAACTAAACTAGGTACCCTTCAACAGATGAATGGATAAAAAAAAATGTCGCGTGTATACATATGATGGAATATTACTCAGCTCTAAAGAAGAATGAAATTCTGGCATTTGATGGTAAATGGATGGAGTTAGAGAATATCAGGCTAAGTGAATTAAACCAGACCCAAAAGACCAAATGTGAAATGTTTTCTCTGATATTCAGATGTTAATTCACAATAAGGAGGGGAAGATAGGGAAGAATAGTTACTTTATATTAGGTGGAGGGAAGTGAAGGGAGGAGAAGGAGTATGGAGGTAGGTAGAATAGTAGAGTGAAACAGACATTATTACCTCACGTACACATATGACTGCATGACCGATGTGATCCTACATACAATATGTACAATCAGAAAAATGAGAGATTACACTCCATTTATGTATGATCTATCGAAATGCACAAATGCATTCTACTGTCATGTGCAACTAATTAGAACAAATAAAATTAAAAAATTAATGAGAAAAAGAATCTCAAGACCTGGATGGAGGGAAGCCTGCCTGCCCTGCCCCAGTGCCTCCTGCTTCCCTGGTGTCGAGTCACCTGGTGGTCCCCTCTGATGTTGAACTTCTCCAGTGCTGACTCCTCAGCTTCTCATTTACTGGGTTTCTCTATCTCTTCCTGAACCAATAACCTTCTGACACCTCCAGTGGTGTCAAAGCATTTAATACGCTTGTCAAAAATCAACCCTCCACAGCTGCATTTGTGATACGAATTCCCCCCACTTTTATCCACTAAAGTGATAGAGGAATAAATCAAGGAAGACTTTGCACAGATAGAAAATGTAGTCATTCCAACTGGGGATCCAGGTGCTCCCCAGGGTGGGGCTGTGCGGCACGGCGTGCCCGTGCCACGGAAGCACAAATAAGATAGGAAAATCCATTTGTGCTCCCAAAAGCTGACTCCCTCCTCCATCAGATCTCAGGATATTATGAAGACGGCCACTTCCTAAAACATTATTCAACAACCGTTTACCGGGAGCCCACCATGAGGCAGCCACTCAGTGCTGAAATTGAATTTATCTCCTGTATTAAATCTCAGGAAAGATTGGAAAGCCCTGTCAGGGAAGCCTCCAGGTAGAATTTTTATGCCTTTACAGAATAAAATGTGTATTCTTTAGTGTGCTGCTGTTTATTGTTCCCCTCGCTTCTGTGGAGAGTCATAAGATCCTGGCCTCAGAACAGCCAGCAAACAGGAGGCCGCGTTATTTTGGCATTTAGCTTGAAGGATAGGGGTTGCCTGTTGGTTCTGAAGCCATCTTCATTCACAGCAGTGGTTGATTAGGGGAGAAGAGAAAGGATCTCTGCTGTTGTTAAAGATCAACTTGAAAGGATGTTTGGCTCATTGGAAAAAGCTTCATCACGGAAACCTCTTCCTAGAGTAGAATCTCCACGTTAATCTGTAGGTCTATGCTCCCGTCCTTCTATTGATGGCGTCCCATGCTTTAGCTCTGTTCTCCCACTGAGCACGCATTCCCTAGCTTCCTTGCTGCTGGCTGCCTGTGACTCTAAGGCCAAGTCTTTGCCAAAGAGAGTTAAGAAGAAATGATGCCCGGTGTCTCAGGAGGCTGAGGCAGGAGGATCACAAGTTCAAAGCCAGCCTCAGCAACTTAGGAAGGCCCTAAGCAACTCAGCGAGACCCTGTATCCAAATAAAATACAAAAAAGGACTGGGGATGTGGCTCAGTGGTTAGGTGATCCTGGGTTCAATCCCACAACTTCTGGGGCTTGCCCTTCCAGTGCTCTGTGTCACGTGGATATGGTGCCCATGAGCCAGCAAGGACCATAAGGGTGAGGGTCACAGTCTAGAGAAGGATGCAGGGATCCCTGATGACCTTTCAGAGTTGGGCCACCTGCCCATCACAGCTCATCTGCCTATCTCTGGATGATTCCATAAGAGAGAAGTGAACCCACTGCATTTCTAGTATTTCCTCATGACAGCAGCCTAGATTCTACCCTAATTAATACATTTCTTTACTACAGTAAAATTGTTGAAATCTTAAATCTTTTGAGTGTCTTTGTTACAAACTATCACAGACTCTGTCCCCCCACCCCCACTTCACAGTTTTTGCTCTTTTACGTTCTAACAGCTACAGAAGCATTATTTCCCTACAAAACTTCAAAACGTGCGATAAGCAGTAAATGGCTTACTTCCGAAAACAGTCTACTCTTGAGAAGTTTAGTTTTTCCATGTGTGATATCTCTGTGTTGGGGGTTGGGTTTGGGTTGCAGCAAGTCACAGCAGAGCAGCCGAGTGCCTTCTGTGTGTGGGGCCATGCTTGCTGGAATGGCAAGCCACACTCAGACAGAGGCTGTGAGATCCACACTTGCCCTTCCAGGGCACCTTGGTCTCCAGCCACTCTGCGCAAGCCTTAAGGGGCGTGAGACTTGGCAAGAAGCAGCCCACCTAGGCGAGGCAAAGCGAAGGCACATTTCCTTTCCTATTAAAAGAAGGAGGCATAAAAAAGCAAAAGAAATCACGATCATATAATTTTTTTAAATCCTTGTCAGGCAGCACTTTAGACAGAAGAAATGTGTTGAGAAGTCAGGCAAACAATGACAGCGTGCCACGGAGCCAAAAGCCTGGGTGTCACTTGTGCGAGCAGCTCGAGAAAGAGAAAGGGCACGTTCAGGATGACAATTAAATAAAAAACGGATCATAGTGGCTGAGAAGAAATAAAATCCCACCTTTGATTCGGGTCTCCAGCATGCTAAGAAGCTTACCAAATGCACGAACCCCTGTATGGAAATGGTCTGGAGAGCTCCTGCCACTTTAGCCAGTTCTGCCCAGAGGGTGAAGACCTGCAGTCTGCAGCTTGGCCTGTGCTGGCCCCTGGCCAGGGACACTGGGGCAGCCTGCACCGTGCCCACTCCCACGGCACAGCCACAGAGTGGGGAATCAGTTTTGCAGCCATTTTATGTCACCAGGGTGAATTTCAAATGCACCCATAGACACTGTGCAGCAGCCCCCCAGGACCCTGCCAATCTGGCAAGTGGAAAAAATGATGGGTTTGGGTGCCTTGCAGACACAAGTTCAAATCCCAGCTAATTCCTGGTTGAATTATCTTAGACAAATTACATAAGATTGTGCCCTCTCTCTCTCTCTCTTTCCCTCCTCTGTTAATTGACAAGGTTGCTGTAAGTATTAAAGAGATGATGGATAGTGAACGCCTGCCCCTCTGTGGAATTTCCTTCCTTCTTTCCTGCTCTTTGAAGCCATATGGCCCTGCCCTGCCCTGCTGCATGTGTCCTCCATCCCCTGTCCCAACAACACACTTGCCCCCTGTTCCAGATGGGGCATCCCTTCGAGCCCCAGTCTCTGCACATGCCCCACTCCTCTGTGAAGGCTGCCTTCCCTCTCCCCATGCTGCCATGCACACCCCCGCTCTGGCCAGCCCTGCAGCCCAGGGTCCAGGCCACCAGCCCCAGCCCTCCCTCTCAGCTAGCCTGACTGCCAGAGGTCCACCCGCCCTGGCCCACTGAGGCTGAGATGGAGGTGTGTTCTGGGCAGGGTGAGCTGGGAAAGGCTCCCTGGGCCTCCCCGCACACAACAGGGCCACAGAGCACCCCAGATTCATGACCTGCCTGTGCTCCTTCACAGCTGCGAGACCTGAATCCTGCCCTGACTCTGGACTTTGCATATGTGACAAGAATACCCGTGTTCTGGTTGGTTCGGCCAGTTGGGCTCAGGGATTCTGGATGCACTACCTGAGATACACCATCCCTAGGAGAGCTGCCTTCAGGGTTCCCGGCACCTCAGTGAAACAAAAACTTTTATATGCACATGATACTGCACCGTGACTCTTGGTTTTTCTCCCAGGGTCCCCTCTGGCCCCTCCCTCTCGGTTCCACTGACTCCCTTCTGAGCCTCAGCCGTAGCACCCCCATGAAGGCAGGACCACAGGGCTCATCAGAGAGATGGAAGTGGTCTTATGCTAGGATCAGGGGATAATGAATCTTCTTCAGCTCTGGATAAGACCAGACGACTCATTCCCATTTGTGTGAGCTGTCACTCAGACAAAGCACTGTCTGTCACTTAGCTGGGGGAGGGGTGCAGTGGAGCAAGGCACCTAAGGACTTCCTGCTACCTGCTGCTGCCCGGCATCTGCAGGAGTACAGGAGCAGGCTTTCGGGGTCAGGCAGCTGATCCAACCCTTGCTGTTGACACAAGGGCCCCAGGCTCCCGATTTCCTCGTCCTGCCTCCTGGCACTGAAATGCTTCCTCATGCTGAGGCCTCCCTGGCTTTCCAGTTAGGAGTCAGCGATGAGTGGGTACCTCCGGGAGCAGACACGGGGTCAGGCTTGTCCTGGAGGGACACACCCGCCCTCCCGCACCAACGTGCGCTCTCAGTCCACCTGAGCAGCTGTCACAGACACCAGTCGGTGGAGGAAACCAAGAAGCCTCACGACACCTGCTCTTAAGAGAATAAAGACCCTGAGTGCCCCAAGAGGGGAACTGGGGTGCCGTCTTCTCTGGAGTTTCTCAAACGTTAGTAAAGACTTTCTTCAAGTGAAATCCTAACTGTTACACTGTGAAAAAGAAGGTGGGGGCTCCTCTGGGCCAAGTGGGTGGAGGGCGCGGGGCCTTCTGCCCTTCACTCAGGAGCCCTCGGCCAGCCCTCGGCCAGCCCTCGGCCATCCCCCGGCCCCAGCGAGCACCTCCCCACCAGAGGATGCTCTCAGCCTTTCCTCTGATTCCACTTGAAATCCAACCGATGTCCTCTGCATTCCCCAGGGTGATCCAGACCTAATATAAAAGCTACTGACCTTGTCCAACTCTTTGAGGGTTTATGGAGGAGAAAATTGAGACCTGGGAGGTGACGTCCCAGCCGGGGCCCCTCACTTAGCTGCTCTCTAGCCGACATGCTGCCACCAGGCAAGGCCTCCCACCTGGCTCCCTTCAGACCACCCAGGATCCTGAGAAGCAAGTCGCTCTGCAGGAAATACAGAGTCTGAGCACGACGTCCAGGGAGAGGCTGCCAGTGCCAGGCTGGGGTGGAGACCTCGCCTTGGACTCTCAGAACCAGCTTCAAGGGACAAATGGGGCTCCGAGGTCAGTCTAATTACAGGCCTGTCGTTATGCATTAGCTCTGTGGCCGGGCGGCAGGGGCAGAAATGAAAAAGCAGAAGCCAAGCTGGGACGGCGAGAAGAAGCTCGTCCAGCAGGGCCCTGGGAGGGCAGGGCTGTTGGCCACACTGACCCCACCGCCCCTGCCCCGCCAATCCTCACCGCCCTCCAGTGACCCCAGCTGCCCCTGGGGCCCAGAGAACAGCCAGGCAAACCCTGGGCCCTTCCTCTATCCTGCAGCAGCCTCGGGCTCCTGGGAGGTGCGGTGATTTTCACTCCCCTCCAGCTACTGCACTTCATTCATTCAAGAAATATTTATTAAATATAAACTTTATATTTAATAAATATAAGCCAGGCATCTTTCTAGGCTCTGGGGATATCATGGTGACAGAGGGTCTGATTTTAAATGATGAAATGGTGGGAGAAAGTTTGAGGAGATGACATTTGAGCAGGTCCCTGAATAAATAGGAGAAAGGGCAATGAGACTGAGGAATGCAGGTGCAAAGGGCCTGCGGCAGGCTTTGGCTTTATATAAAAAAGGAGACAGTGTGGAAGCAGAATGAGCAAGGGGAGAAAGGAAAGGAGCCAGGTCAGATTCATGCACAAGGTGCAGATTGTGAGGTGTGAGGGTAGAACAGGGAGATGGGCCAGCAGCGGTCCTACAGACCTGGAGTGTGAGATGGTGGCTAGACTGGGGTGGTACCGTGGGTGGTGAGAAGAGCTCTTTCCTTTCAGAGCTTACATTGTGCTGATTCTGACCTCAGCTCTGCCATCTCCCTTCATGATGGCTCCCCATCTCCAAAGCCACATCGGGCCATCAGCTCACGCTTACTCAAGGCAGTGTGAATTTCACACACATGAGACTGGATGCCATCATCGAGGCTGCCAGAACAGGCATCCTGGCCTTGTGGCAAGGCCACCAGCCCCTCTCTGCCCTCTTCTTCCCATATTTAACCAAAACGATGCTTCCAGAAAGAACTAGAGACTTTGTCAGCATTGGGGCTGCCATTGTGGGAGGAGGTATCACAGACACACACGTCCAGTCCATGAGCAGTGGGGAAGACCCGTACCATGGGGCGTGGGGCTAGATGCCGTAGTAAGCACACCCCACCCCGTCCTCCCTACGGTGTCCAGATGTTCAGGAGTGAGCACAGGAGGGATCTTGGCGGGGATCCTGCCACAGACTCACCTGTGGGTGAGGAGCTTCAGAGCCAGACGGAAGGAATGGACCCTTCACGGGTGCCTCTGCCCCTAACTCGGATTCCCCAGGTGCTTTGCTTCTGGGTCCGCAGCTCCCGTGGCAGCCGATGCTCTTGCTGTATCTGCTAAGTGAACAGAAGAAAGGATGAAGAGATGGCCTGAGAGCACCGTGCACCCGAGCCCAGTATGGCACCCAGACGCAGGAGGAGGCAAATCAGGGCGCATCCCAGCCTCACTCCCCACGTTGGGCTCTCTGCTCCCGATGTGAGTGCCAACCAAGGGGTCAGAGTGGAGAAGGAAGCCCAGGTGTCAAGCTGGGGGCCAAGAAACATCATAATTACCCCTTCAAGGCAACACCCGTCAATAGGTCCTTTCTGAAGAAGAGCTTTGCTGCAGGTAGGGAAGATGGTTTGGGCACTTTCCAAATGGTGGGCCTGCCTTCCTGGGCAGGAGGGGGCTGCCCAGACAACCGGAGCCCCAGCCTCAGACAAGGGGACCAAGCAGGGCTTGTGGTGACTCCTCTGTTCCAGAAACAATGATGACATTAGCTACTAACATCCGGCCGGGCCCTCCAGGGCCTAAGATGCTGATTTCACATTCTCTCATTGGACCTCCCAGCATCCTGGACCACGCAGCGTGGACCGAAATTAGCCCTCTCAGAGATTCAGAGAGCGTCAGCTGACTGCCCGAGGTCCTGCAGGCAGTTGAGGATCAAGATGAGCTCTGGCTTTTTTATCCCAAATTCTCGGTTCCCTCCATTCCACCACCGAACTCCCTGAAACAGTGTGATGTCCGAGGTCAAGGGAGACCGCGATGATCATTTATTCCAAGCCCATTTTACCATGAGGCCCAGGAAGGACCAAAGGAATACAGGCATCTCCTGCAGTCAGACACCTCTTGCCCTTCCTCCTGGAGGAGCCTGGTCCTCCCAAAGCCTCCCGTCCCTGCCCCACCAGGTTTCCTCTCCACTGCAGAGACAGCTGTGGCCGTCTGCAGCTGTTGCTGGCAGTCAGAGAGAGGAGGAACCTAAGCGGAATATAAACTATCAAATTAAATCCCCCTCTTCAAATGCCACCGGATTCGCTCTACCTGAGAATTTCAATCAAGACTGGTGACTTCTCCCTGCTCCTTAATGGAATGCAACAGATGCAATTTTTTCCCTGCCATTGGAGCTGGGCTGCTGCTATGGCAAGGCTGTTAGAGGGGACAGGGACGGATGTCTGCAGAGATGGGGACTACGAGGCATCCCCGGAAAAGCCCAGCCCTCTTGAACTGAGAGTCATGCCACTAAGCAGGCTGCACACAGCTTTATTCATTTCCCCGAACCAGAGGACTCAATGGAGGTGTCCAGGGGTGGGGCTCAAGGAGGTGATGCAAGAGGAAAGGTCCAGGTAGGAGGGTAGCAGATTCCCTCCCGGAACCAAAACGAGAGGGGAGTGAAGCTCATATCCATACAAACCGCAGCAAACCACCCGCCCACTGATAAGTCCAAGGGATGGAATGTGGACCCCCAATATTTTACTGCCCAAAATGGCCCCAGGATGGGAATTCCTGGGTTCTAGTGCTGGGTCCACCATTTATCAGCTTCAACAGGTCACTTTTCTGAGGTTCCATTTCCTTTCTCTGTAAAAAGGCTTCCCTGCCCACAATATGGGGGATGTGAACACTTCCTTAAAACTGCCACGTGTCATACAATTGTGAGGTTCTTCTTCCACAGCCTACAGATTCTAGGTTTGGCCTCTGGGCCAGATGGAACAAGAAGGGCCAAGGCCATTTGTGATTTGGAAGAACTGGGCTGGGCTGAACTGGCCATCCCGGAAGTGACCTCTGGGAGGCAGCAGAGGAGGTGCTATGGAGCACTGACTCTCAAGACCCAGGGCTGCTCCCGGCCCCAGGATCTTTATGGGACATTGGAAGGGAAGGATTGAGGCTAAGTCGTTGGAGGGAGATAAGGGCAAGAATCTCACGGGGCCCACTGGACCCACGACTGTGGGTCACCACCTCCAGTAGGTGTCCTGCTGCCTTTCCCCTCCCCCAGAGTCAGCCTTTCTTTCAGACTTGGGACTGGAAATAAAGTCCCCAAAGTTCTCCCCTCACTGACTCTTTCCCTCTCACGATAGGCTTTCTTGAGTGGTCATGAAACACTGTCACTCCTTTTCTTGATGGTGATAGAAACTGCCTTACTCAAGGCACAAGGAAAAGCAAGAAAAAAATAATGATTGACACCTCCCAAGCACCAGGCACAGCACCCATCAGCCATGTACACTAATTACCCCACGTAGTAATCAGATGAATGGGCCAAGTGGCTTTACAGATGAGGAAACTGAGACGCAGAGAGAGTAAACCACCTTTACAAGATCACCCAGGGTGTAAAAGGGTAGAGCAGGGTCTTGGACCTGGAGACCTCTGACTCCAGTAGGTACCCATGAAGCCAGAACTGAGGACAGGCAGTTAGTGTAGAATGGGGAATCTCGTCAAATCAAAAAATGGAGGCCATCTGAGTCTGGGAAGTTAGAGACCGTCCCGGGGATATTGGAATGTCAGTGTCTCCAGAGTCCTTTTGGTCACCAGGTTACCTGCCTGTACTACCCCTCCCAAAAGGCCACTTAATGGAAATTGCTAATTAATGCCCCCGGGCTGCTTCCTGCCTGGATCTCTCCATTTGGCCCTTCCCCTGCCCATCTGCTTCTCACCTTTTTGCCATCTCACCAGCATCTCCTAGACCTAGTCACATAGGCAGGAAGGAGAAAGATAAGGGGGTGGAGGAGAAAGCAGGAAAAGCAGGAGATAATCTACAAAAAGGGCAGGGTGCCCTCACTTCTTGGGATTCCAGAACACCAGGCATGGCCCCCTTCTCCTTCCCAGAGAAGTCTATGTTACTACCTTTAAATAAAACCTGCTTCCTATGTTTGCCTTGGCGTGCTTCTCTGGTGTTATACTTCAACATCTGAGGAAGCAGAACTCGTCACCAATAAATGGCAGTATCACCCATGTTCTTTCCATCGTGCTAACGACCTAAAAACACGGGGCCGTGTGAGGAACCGCCTCCAGAAGACTGGAAATTGCAAAGACATAGAAAAGCCACAGAACCCAGACTTGGGGGGTTGTACTGGCTTCCTCCTCCATTCTGGATCTCTCTGTACCAGGCTTCCTGAAGCCAGTCTTGTCTTTGCTGAGAGTACTTTCACTACTTTCTGCTTCTGCCCCTGAGAGTCCGTGGGGAGCCATTCCCAGGATGGCGCTCTGCCTGTCTCTTATATCCTGGTCCAAGCTTGTTCCCTTAGCTCTCTGCAAGCCTGTGCTCCTCCAGGTTTTTTTCCACTGGCAAAATTGTTTTCCCATTTTCATTCAGAATGTGATGTTAGAGCTCCAGTCATGTGCTGGGTGCAGGACAAGGGGCAAGGGACCACACTGGTTCCCCCTTAGGGAGCCCTTGTGGCTGGACAGGTCCCATTTGCACTGTTAGCATGCAGTATCTCATTTAAGCCTCTCCAAATCCTTACAGGGGACGTTGGGTCTCCCCCCGCCCCCGCCACTCTCTTTCTCTCTCTCTGATAGATGAGTAAGGAGACTTAGTCATTGATTAAATTGCCCAGTGTCAATAGGTAGAGCCAAATAGCCAGTTCTCAGCCTCAGAACCTCTGGCATGAACATCATCCACAGGGTACAGCCAGGAAGATAACCTATTTCCTCATCCACTCCACTTCGGATGCCTAATTCTTACTATAATTTAATATAAAATTTTAATGTCATTTATTATGATAAACACCTATCACTGGGACTCTGCTAGGATAGAAAAAAACATGTGATATGTCTTCAGGACCTTTAGTCCACTTGAGGGTTAGAGTCACAAGCATTGGGCTCGGTGGCCTCCCTGGGCCTGGGCCATCCTTCTCAGCACCCACCCTCCCCCATCATTCCCTTGGCTTTCCTTCAGCTGCTTCTGTCCCCATCAGTCCCAGGAAGTGGCCGCTCTCAGGTCCTTGTCTTCATGTCTTCAGCCTACCTCTCTGTTCTCCTCCCTCAGGGCTGCAAATTTGAATAGCAGCAGGAGGTGTGCAGACATCCACAGAGCAGGCTGAGCGTTAAACAATAGCAGCAACCCAGCAAACCTCCTGCCCACAGGCCTTGAACCGCGCCAGGCCTGACACAGCTCCAACCAACAGAACTCGCTGGCAGTCTGCGCCATGCTCAGGACTGGGGGTTGGCCCTCTTGTTCCTGCCTGTTTTCCCAGGACAATTTCATCTATCTCAAGTGTTTATCTACTTCCTCCATGTTGTCAGCTCTGAAGTACCCTGTCCTCAGCTCGGGTCTCTCTCCTGAGCCTCAGGCCCTGCTGCACCCACTTGGCCAATGGAATGCCCTGCCCCTATGTGCTTTGCATCTTCCCTCCCCCGCCCCCAGCACCCCGTGTGTTTTCTCTGCATCCCACTCATCCCGGCACCCTAAGCCAGAATCTCGGGGTCTTGCTGCGTCGCCCCTTTCCCCCCAACATCTGACCACCACATCCTGCTGAAGGGCCTTCCCTCATGTCCAGCCTCCTATACTGCCGTGGTTCCAGTTGTTGCCTGCCACTCCATAGCTTCCCCACCCACCCCTCCCAAGCAGCAAAACAAACAAGGAAAGCTAGAACTACTTGCAGCTTAAATCACACATGTGGTTGAAAAAGATGCTACTGCCCTTCCCCGGGCAGTACTCCTGAGCTCAGTGCTGGGAACCCTCCCCAGCCTGACCACACAGATGTCTGGAGCACCCCTGGCTCCCACTTCATTCTTTGGGTGCAATAGACTGTTGGTACTTGTCTTCCTTTCCCACCCAGCTGCCACTGCCTGGGCAACCGCCAGTTACCCCTTCTCTGAGAAGGTCCCCTGGTGTCCTTGGAACCTGGAGGGCTACACTCTCCTGGGAGTCCCACTCTGCAGCACTGAAGGGCTATGGAAAATAATATTCCTATAAAATAACTCCCCAAGAAAATGGACAGTGTGGCTCAAGAAGTGGGAAAGGAAATTGGCGGAACATTGAACCTCTCCCAGTGCATTCCTGAAACAAGGAGCCCTAAAGGAAAGGGGTGGATATGGAATGAGAGGCCCTAAACCTTGACCTTCCCCATGTCAACCTAGTCCTGAATGACACTGGGCAAGATTTGAATATTCATCCTTTGGGGTCTGGTTTTAACTTGTACAACTAGCCCCTGATGGTCGAAACTGCACAGGTACACAAAGATCACATCCTCCTCCTCATACCCTATAAAACCAGAATCCCCCTGTAACTGGCAGCCATTTTTCCTTTCTGGAAAGTGGACCTGAATGACGCCCGACTCTGCGAAAGAATAAAGGCTTCTCTGAATCCGTCAAGGTCTGCCTCCCGTTTTTCCTTTTTGCGCTTACAAGCACCATGGCACAGGATTTAGACATTACTCGTTTCCTTGTCTGCAAACGGGAGGGTGAACCCTCTGGGGGGCCTCCCCAACACCTGTCAGCCCTTATCCTGATTGTAGTGAGCCCCGGGAAGGACACCGTGAGCTCCTTACACACCTGGGTATGTTTAATCCTTACATTAACTTGTAAGGAGTCATTATCAACAGACAGAAAAATTTGAAGAACAGTGGGGTTGGGTGCTTGCCCAAGATCACGAGACTCAGAAGGGATGGAGTCTGGATTTGAAGGAGGGCGCTGGAGCTCCAGAGCCAGCGCTCCTAACAGAGATGCTACTGCCCTTCCCCCAGCAGTGCATTTTGAGTGTCTGAAACTAGCCTGAGGCCCTTGCCATTTGCCTGCGGTTGGTCTGCAAATAGATCTAGGGTCACATGACCCAGGTCTGGCCAGTGGATTATGAAAAGAATGGGCTGGGCATGCCTAGGAAAGATGACATTCTTCCCCAGTACAGAGACCGCAGGCTCCTGAGCCGCCTTACTGCTGTCTTTGAACCTTACTGCTGTCTTTGAACCTGAGATGCTGTCAGGCTGGGGTCCCACCTCACCATCTGAGACACATAAATAATAGCAGAGGAGGAGGACTCCAGCAGTCGGGTTCCCGATGGCAGCGTGAGTCCTTGATCTTCGGCCTCAGGAGCCTCAGCCAGCACTTCCTCCTTACTGATAGAACAATGGATGTCTGTACTCTTTAAACCATGAGTGGGTGAGATTCTGTTTCTTGCAGCCAAATCCATACTACCCACTGTCTAGGACAGTGCCCAACACATGGGGGTGGGCTCTTCAGGAAGGGCTGTTCCACCCACAAAATGTGAACATGGTGTGGGCAAACGTGGGAAGGCAGGTCACCGTGAAACCCTATGCCAGCCTGAGGAGGCTGGTCTCCCTGGGCTGTGTCCTCGAGGGGTTGGCCTCGGTGACTTCCACTGGGACCCATACCTAAACAGAAGGGAGGATGGCAAGGGCTCACCTAGGACCCAGTCTCCAAGCAAGGACGACCACAAAGACCTCTTCTCTCTTAGCCTTGGATTTGAGTCAATAAAACGAGGAAGCTTCCTCACTGTGAATCCTGAGAGCACCCAGGGCTCTCTGGTCATGTACTGCAGGTAGCTCATGATGACTGAGCAGACCTCACGAGCCTGGCTCTCCCTGTATGACCTGCCACTCCCGTGAGACACTAGGGGCACAGCTGGGTCCCTGGGGAGTCAGCATGGGATCTAACACACCTGATGTTGCAGGCCAGCCCCTCCCCCATCCCTAGCTGCCCTTTGCAGCATCGTATGTGAAATCGTGCACTAAGTCAAAGTTCACCGTGATTTTCCCCATTGAAAACCTGAACTCTGGACTCAGAAATGTGTCTGGTTAGTCAATTGCAGGTTAGTGTGAACTGACGTCAACCTCAGGACTGGTTGCTAACTGAAGCTCATCTCCCCTCAGAGGCCTTTAATGCATTCATCTTGAAAGCTTGTGTCAGTTCCTAACCATTATTTTGCACCTTTATAGTCCATCTTGTTTAACTTTTCATTTGTTTTCTAATTCTGCAACTAGATTACAAGTCCCTCAGAGACCAAGCCTACACTTCTACCCATACTTGGGATTCAGTGATTTATTTATTCATTCAGCAAACATCTATGGAGTGTAGCCTAGATCCTGGACTGTGTGCTAGGTCTGAGTTTTGCAAATGAATAAGGTGTAGTCCCTACTATCAAGAGCTGACAGTCTATTTGGGGGAGACAAACTATAGAAGCAAACCATTCGGTCTCCTTCTCATGAATGTCCAGGGGCCCATCTCTTTCCTTTGATTCTGCCCTTGCCACACCCATCTCCCACCAGCCTTTACTTGAGCTAGTAGGAATCAGTCTGCTGCTTGCAATCAAGATAAATCAATTGCAGTATCCCCCAGGGCAGGAAAGGCTTGAACAGATTCTTCAAGGATCAGTCTGAGGCGACCGAGGGCCACGGGGAGCATATTCCTGGCAGAGGGAACAGCACGAGCCACAGTGTGGAGGCCAAGAACAGCTTGTTATGGGCAATGCCAAACACATGTGCATTCATTTCTATTTTTGATCCTTCATTGTGGAATGAAAGGCTTTGTCCGCGGTAAAGCAATCCCAGACATCAAAAGGCTGATAGAGGAGGTATTTTGGGACATGCGTAGGGAGGAAAGGCCCTTCCCCAAGCCTGCAGCACCACACTGGGTAAGCAGCTGTCCCCAAAGACCACGGCTTAAACCCAATCCAAAGCTTGAAACCAATCCTGCTGATTCACAGCAGCTCCTTTGGTGCCAAGCATGCACTAGTGAGAGAGGACAGCTTCACCGCAGCAGCCGCAGTCTTGGGAGGGAGAAAAGGTCTCAAAAGAGGGAATGGCAGGTTGGAAGGGACCCTAAGAGATCACCCCATCCAACAGAGTTCTGAGGGCCTCACACCAAGGTGGGAGGGAAATAGAACCAGAACCCAGCCTCCCAGCCTTTGAGAGGGAACATCTCCCTGCACCTTGGGACTTAAACATGAGGGAAGACAGACTCTCAGAGCTTGGAAGTGCAGGATTTTGGGGAGTATTGAGATGATGGAAAGCTGGGTTTGATCCACTCAGTAGCTTCCCAGAAAGACTAGTTCTAGCGTTCAGAGCCAAATGACACATGCTCTAAAAACATCCAGAGCATGTCAACAAGGCAATGTGATCCCCTTCCCCTGCCAGGGCTCCCCTGGGCTGCCAACTAGCCCTTTGTCTCCCAAGCCCAGTTTCTAGGGAGCTCAAACCTTGGTAAAAGAGTGCACTTGCTCCCACAGAAGTTAATTGACCTACTGTGTGCAAGGTGCCATTATTGGAAAAGTGTGAAGAACTCAGATCTTCCTACTTGGGACCAATCCCAATCACCTAAGGCCAAGGGATCAGATGCAGTTAGCAAGGACAACCTGGCCCTATAAGGACATTCACTCCAAGTTCTGGCCTCCATCCAGCCCAGGGGATTGTCTTTCCATGACCTGAAGTGGTATTCCGTTTGCCTCGCCACAGACTAAATCTGCTTTTTCAAAAATGCTGTTCCTATGCATACCTTCTGCTTTACAGACACCCACTCTGGGAAGAATACACGCACTCCAAAGCAAGTTCAAAGAGTCTCCTTCACTGGGGGACCCTCAGCACCAAGGACAGGACCTGGCATACCCCTATTTTTCCATAAATGTTTGTGGAAAGAGTGGAAGAACTTGTTGACAGTCCTGCCCGCCTGCCTGTCACCTCATTGTTTACCGTGACATCCTCTTAGCTCAGAGCAGCGAGTCTGGCCCACAGGTCGGCACTCGGTATGCATTTGTTAAATGAATGAATAGCATGCAGATTACCGAATTTTGGCAGGTCATTGTTTTTACAGTGTTATCAGTATTCATTCAACTAAATATTGAGATTCTTCCATATGTAAAGTCCCAGGCCAGGCTTGAAAATCCAACGATGCCCAACAAGGAGCCCCTGCCTCTAGGGAGCCACGGTCTAGTAGAAGCCCTCCCACCTGGCAGGACTTGGACTCGCAGTTCATCAGAAAATAGGAGGATATCAGTGTGGAGCACCACAGAAAATACTGCCAATCTGAAAAGTTCCTCTCTGTCCTCAGTTGCTGTGCTCCAGCCTCCATCCACTGTCTCCCTGGGCATCTCACCCCCGTAGATTGAATTGGTGGGCTCCCGTGCCTTCTGCCTTCCTGGTGGGATTGGTCCTTAGGGAACACTGGCAAGAGATGACAGGGAGAGAGGAGGGGGAGGTCAGGGCAGGACTTTCCTCGGCTCCTCCTGCACCCTGCCACCACATGGACCCACAGAAGCTGCTGGCAGGAGCTACTCTGTGTTCCCCTACCTTGAGGCGCCCATTCCTGGGGTCTCCCTCATTCCTACCTACAGTTCTAGAAACAACTCTTTTATTAAACTATTTTCAAAGTATCTAATTTGAGCATGCCATTTTTTTTTTCTTGCTAGGATCCTACTGACACACATCCCTTAAATATTTTTTAAATAAAAAAAAAAAACATACAAATGAATGACTTCTCCTATCACTGAAAAGGCCAAAGCCTTTCCTTTGAGTGTGGGTCTCATTAATGAAGCTCCACGTCATTTCTCATGCATTAAAAAATGCATAATGCATAGATGATGGCTCACTGGTCTCTTTTTTTTAAATCTCAGTGAAGGATTAAGGGCACTTGTTAAAGCAATCCAGGTGTGGAATCCTTCAAGACTGTCACGGGTCGTTTCTGATCTTTTACACTTATTCCACCCACACCTGATTTTCCAGCAGTTTGTCTTCATGACTCACATTTAGGGAGCTTATTTTCCCTTTTAAAACCTTGACGTTTATTCATTCATTCATTCATTCACTTTTTGGGGGCCAACATATGTCCATCCACTCCTACTCTGTCTCAGGCCTTGGGCACTAAGATGGGGTCACCCTGCTCTCTGCCCTTTAGTTCTGTCTAGACAGGGTGCACGCTGGGGCCAGAGAACAGCATCTCATTAGCATCTGCATCTCAAGCCCTTTCCTGCCTCAGCTTTTCCTAAACAACTTAGGTTGTATGGAAACAATGCTGGCTCTTCTCATACTTGTATTTCATTGGTCGGTGACACACTTTGCTTTTGTTATTGATTGACTGATTGATTGGTACCTGGGATTGAACCCAGGGACACTTCACCACTAAGCCACATCCCCAGCCCCTTTTTTCATTTTATTTAGAGACAGGGTCTTGCTAAGTTGCTTAGGGCCTTGCTAAGTTGCTGAGGCTGGCTTTGAACTTGAGAGCCTCCTGACTCAGCCTCCCGAGCCACTGGGATTTCAGGTCTGACCCCCCTGCCCAGCTCAGTGTCACACTTAACAAGACATGAGCTACTGTCACAGGTAGAATTAGTCTAGGTGGGCTTGGGAGAAAGCCAGACAACTCCTGGTAAGTACATCATTCCTGGGGGCAGGGAGGGCAGAAAAGATAGATGCCCGTGTACACCCTGGAACAGGTGGACAGCTCACTGTAACCCAGCACCTGGGGTTAAGCAGATGCTCTGGTCTGAATGTATGTGTCCACCAAAGCCCACATGCTGAAATTCTAATCCCAGGTGCTGGTATTAGGAGGTGGAGCCTTTGGGAGGTGATTAGGTCAGTGGCAGTGAGGAGGACGTGCACTCCCAGGGAAGAGCCAACGCAAAGGCACTGAGTGTTCAAAGGTTTCAAGATGGCAAGCTCACCTGTGACCAATGTGTAGGCATGTGAGCCCCAGCACACCTGCACAAAGTTCTCATGGTGGCCCTTTGTGAACAGGAAAAAGAAAAGAAAAATAAGAAGGAACAAGAGGCCGTCTTTTTGAATGAGATATAGTTATATCCTGGAATACTACACAGCAGTGATAAATGAGTGAATTACAGCTCATGTAATAGCATGGATGAATCTCACATCATGGATTGATCCAGAAAATGGCAGAAAAATTTATGCAGAATGATTCTGCTTATACAAAGTTGAAAAATGTGCAAAGCTGAATGGGTCTTTGTGTGTGTGTGTATATGTGTGTGTGTATGTGTGTGTATAACAAAGGGAGTGACAGAGAGGAGACCAGTGTGGCTGGAGAGAGAGAAGGGCAGTGAAAACAGAGAACATGGCATCAGAAAGGTGAGGGCAGTGCGTTGGAGTGGGAGCCTGCTGGCCATCACAGGGTTGGGGTCACTCTGCAGGTTTTAAGCAGAGGTGTGACTTGAACCAACTGTTTGTACTGTCTGTGTGTATTTCTAAATGATGTCTACACACTACGGAGCAAATTTATTGCCTACCTGATAAAAACATATGTGAAAAATTAGAACTATCACAAGCTAAAATCTCAAGCCATAAAATATTCTTAGGATGAAGTTCTTTGTTCATGGCAGTGGATATACATTCCCATTTCAGATAGCCTTCTTGATAATTCTGAAATGCGGAGGCCACCCCCTCGCCACTATTCTAATCTCACCATGTGACTGACCAAGAGCTTGTCGGGGGAGCAGGAAAATGTCAGCGCAGCCTCCTCCAGGCGCCCACTTGTGCTTGCCTTCCAGGTGTTATCTCCGATCTGTGATTTCTTTAAGCGGTTTGCCCTTTGGGGGTTAGTCCAGTTAACGTTGATAAGGTAATCTGCAAAAGCTCATCACACACTGGCATGAGGACGATGCACCCAGCTGAAAGCAAACATCCCCAGGAGCCTCCACCCGCCTGGTTAGAGGCTCTGAGGACCCCACGGAATACGACCTTAAGTCCTCTAGCCTGCATGGCTCCCAGGATCCTTCAGGCCCAGGACGATGCCATCTGGAGGAGGAAGGATTACGCATAATGCTTCCTTAGAGCAGTGGATGCAGAATCCTGGGCTTTGCACGGGGAGGGTCTGGAGCTGCTGTCCAACATGGGGGCCGCCAGCCACGTGCCGTTGAGTCCTTGGGGCAGCCAGCCCAACTGGGATGAGCCGTAAACATAACATACACAGTAGATTTCAAAGACTCAATGAAAAATAAAGTAAAATATATCATTGTCTGTTTTCTGTCGCTGTAACGGAATTTATCAGGGAGAACCATTTATCATGGTTCCTGAGGCTGGGAAGTCCGAGAGCTTGACATCAGCATCTGAATGGCTTCTGGTGGGTGCTTCATGCTGCTTGAACCCAGGACAGGAAGTGGAAGGGCATACAGACACATGTGGAAGACAGAGGGTAGGGACAGGGTCGGGGGACTGGCTTTGTAACAACTGATGGTGACAAGATTGATCCCACCAGGGCAGTGAGAAGGGCGTTCATCCACCATGAGGCTCTTCCCCGGCTCAAGCACCTCCCATTAGATCCCACCTCCCCAGCCAATGGACGCATTGGAGAACAAGGTTCAACGTGAGTTTTGGTGGAAACAAACCAGGGCCCTCATTAATATGTGTGAATAGAGTGCATGTTGGAATATGTTTTACAACCTTGACCTTTATAGAATATTGGATTAAATTTAGTATAATGTTAAAAATAATTTTAAGTTTCATGGAGAGGAGGAGAAAATGGGGAGATATTGGTCAAACAGTGCAGTCTCAGTGAGGAAGGATGGGCCTCTGAGGTCTGTTGTCCAGTAGGTAATGATAATGTGTTGTGTATTTCAAATTTTCTAACAGAGTAGCCTTTAAATGTTCTCACAGAAAACAAAAGCACATGAGGTGATAGTTATGCTAATTAGATTGATTTAATCATTTTACAATGCATACATATATCAAAACATCACACTGAACCTCATAAATATATACATTATGCACCAAATAAAATTTTTTTACAAGTAGAAATAAAATGTTTTACAAGCTTCTCTTTTTTTCCTTTTTATTTTAATCTCGATGGTAGAAAATTTGATAAACAGAATGTATATACAGTTCACATGTGAACCTCAACTTATATTTCCACTGAACAATACTGGTCTGAAAGAAAAATTATTTCCCCAAGTTGTGGAAAAATCCAAACTTATTAGCATCACTGCTGCCTCTTATTTCAATTGGTCTTGCCCACCATATTCCCCAAAATGGCACTATTGAGTAAGGAAGCCTGTGTGAAGCACATTAATGGCACATTGTGAAGGACCCACGGATGGCGTCCTGGATCCAGGTAGGTGATGAGTCTCGATCAGGAGTCAGAAGTCCTGAGTTCACAGCCCAGCTGTGCCACCCCTTTGTCAAGTGACCTCAGGAGCAACACCAGCACATTGCTTGCCTCCCTCATCTATAAAATGTAAAGGGGATGTTTTAGTCAGTTTTTTGTCATTATGACCAAAAGGCTTAAAAAGAACAGTTTGAGGAGGAAAAGTTTATTTGGCTCATGGTTTCGGAGGTCTCAGCCATAGACACAGCCAACTCCATTGCTCTGTGCCCAGGTTGAGGCAGAACATCATGGCAGAAGACTGTGGTGGAGGAAAGCAGCTCAGGACATGGCATACAGGAAGGAGAGGGGAGCAGGGAGGGAGAGAGAGAGGGACAGGGGACCATTCACCAAGGACAAAATATATGCCCCAAAGGCACACCCCCATTGACCTATCTCCTCCAGCCACACCCTCCCTGCCTACAGTTACCATAAATTAATCCGTACAAGTGGATTAATGCACTAATTAGATTAAGGCTCTCATAATCCAATCATTTCACCTCCAAACTTGACTGCATTGTCTAACACATGAGCTCTTGGGGGACCCTTCATATCTAAGCCATAACACTTCTCCCCTGGCCCCCAAAAGCTCACACCTGTCTCACAATTCAAATTACATTTAATTCATTCTCAAGAGTTCCTATAGTCTTAACAGTTCTAACATTTCCCAAAAGTCCAAGCCTAACGTCTCTGAGATGCAGGGCAAACTCAGAATGAGCCCCTGTTAAAAATCAAAAGTAAGTAACACATATCCAAGATATAACAGCACAGAGTGAACACTTCCATTCCATGAGGGAGAAATAGAGCATCAAAAGGAGGGATGGGGCCAAGGAAAGACCAAAACCCAGTTGGGAAAACAAGTCCTGCTGCTCCAGGGTAACTGGCATCGTGATGTTCTCACCAACGGGCTTGTACATCTCCACCCCTACAGCCTTGCTGGTTGCAGCCCAAATGGCCCCTCTCTTGGCTTGTCTCTGTTCAATTCCTGCAACTTTCCTAGGCAGATGTTCCACATTACTAGTGTTTTTTAATTAGGGGGGAACTCCACTGCATCTTTGGCTTCCTTCTCACATCTCCATGCATCACATTCTCAGGGGCAACCATACTGCACTTTGCCTGGTTTCCCAGGCCTTCCTTTGAAACCTCAATGACCCCCAACTCTGTCATCCTGCATTCCTGCAGATTCCACTCCATGTGGTTGACCATCTTGAGCAGTAGGCAAGATTCTTGAGACCATGGCTACAGCAGCCTCTGAATTACTGGGTGGCTGAGCATGGTAAAAAAAACCTTTCTATGCTCCCTTGGTCTTGTCAAGATTTTTACTTTTACACTCTTGAGTCTGGGACAGGTGTGGTCTCGTCAATTTCAGAGATATTCACAAGTCATCTTGCCTATTGATAAGCCAGGATTGATTGGTTCTTTGTCTATGAACTCAAAGATTAAGGTCCATAGACAAAAAGGGTAAGAGCAAAGCAACATAATTTATTAAAGTCATAAAAAGCAGAGCTCCCACAGTAAAGGGGTCCCCAAGACCAGGTTGCCTTTGGGTGTCTGTTGTCTAGGGGTTTACATGATGTTGGAGGGGAGTTAGATGGCCTTAAAGACCACAGGTTGGAGATTTCAAAGAAGTGGATCTTTGAGTCCAGTTATATCAGGGCATCTGGTATTCATGTGCCCCATCAAATCAGGGTGTCAATCATACACAGCTTCACCTCAGGATCTGGCTCCAGATTCTGGTTCATTCCTTCAGGCTCCAGTGGAGTCACTGGTCAGCATTTCTTTAGTGGCTGTAACCTCTTTAATAACCACACATTTTTTAGCCACAGTTTTACCTGTAGTTTTGTAGCCAAGCTGCAAGTTTTTCAAATCTTTCTGTTCTGTTTCCTGTTCCTGATTATCACAGTAAACCTGACTAAAAGCTGCCAGCAGAACCCATGCCACTGCCTGAATGCTATGCTGCCCAGAAATTTCTTCCACCAAATTAGTCCATCACTTTTAAATACAGCCTCATATAAAATCTCAGGATACAGACAACATGTAGACAATTTTTTGCCAGAATGGAACATGAATGACCTCTAGTCCAATTTCCAATAGATTTCCTCTTCTCTGAAACCTCATGAGCCCAGTCTTGTTGTTCACAGTCCTATCAGCATTCTGGTCTTTTGAGCTTTCACTAGAATCACCCATTAATCTCCATTTACAACATTCGACTACCTTCCCAGCTTGCATCTCTAAAGTTTTCAAAATTCCTCCCACAAATTCCAAAAAGCTCCAAAAGTTTCTGAACCACAATAGTCACAACAATAATCTCATTTCTCAGTACCAATTTTGGTGTCGGTCAGCTTTTTTGTAGCTGTGACCAAAAGATCTGACAAGAACAAATAGAGGAGGAAAATTCGTCTCACAGTTTCAGAGGTCTCAGTCCCTCAACAGCTGTCTCACACATGTGTTTTGGGGGGACACCTCATATGCAAACCATAACAGGGGATTAATTACATAATACTCCATCTTCCTGGCTCTAGGTTCCTTCTTCCAAAATTGTTAGCACTTTTTAAGGGACACTTCCTAAGTAAAATTAAGCAATGCCAAATGGCAAAATTCCAAGCCTAATGAGAAGAAGAGTTTGGGAGCAGAAGAGGGCCTCCTAGATCCCTTCAAATTCTAGTTCAGAGTCTGTGTGAACCTTTTATAAAGTAATTCACAGGACAGACCAGTCCTGAAGGGAAGTGTTGGGCTGGTGCAGAGGATACAGGTGGGTCTGCGTTTGTCTTTCTTTTGTACCACCAAGCACCTGCTGTGGATCTGAGATGGTTTCACAGACCATGTCATGGACATGTTCTCCTCTGGCACACATATGCACATCCCCATAAATTCTGACACACACATGCACTTATGGCAATGACCATCTATGCTGGTATTCACAAACAGGCCCACATGTTCTCAAGCAGCACAGGCAACACAGCATGTTTCAGAAAGCAGCCTCCTACTCCAAGAGGAAAGTGTCACTCACCTAAAGAGACAGAGGAACAGGAGGAAGACCCCAGGTTATCTCAGGAAGCAAGTAGCATATCACCAGTTCACAATAGGGTCCTGGTCCAGGGCCTGTGAGAATGAACCACAGAAGCTACAGGGCATTCATGGGCAACCCAGCAATGAACTGGAAGGTTCCAGGAGAAGTGGTAAGCTAATTACAAATCCCAGACAATATGAGGCATTAGGTTCAGATGGAGAGTTCCAAGAAGGAAAAACCTTCAATTATCATGGAGACTGACTCTTAAAAGTGAGGGGAAGAGACAGTTAAGAGGAAAGGAGGGACTTTCCACAAACTGTTGGTGCTATGAAAAGTACGTGGAGAAAGGAGGGACATCTGCATGCACATGCATCTTCCTTTGAGGCCACATGCACAGCCAGATCATTTAGAATGCTTTGAAGACATTGAGACAAACTAAAAGAAAGTTTCCTCTGGATCACCTTTCAAGCTCTCTATCTATATCCAAATGCCTGCCTTCCTTCCCCAACAACCACAGTCCCTAAAGGTTTTGCAGTGATTTCCAAAGTAACCCAGGGCAGATATCCAGGACCAGAGTCTAGGGGGAGAAATCACTTGAACATCTTATATAAAAAGGGACTTGTTATAAAACTGTTTAATTTTTTCATATTGAAAGAAAATATTCAATTCATTTGTTTTTAAATTAAGAATGAGAAATATCTAATTTTATGATTTTAGTGCTATAAAGATTGGTGCTAGGTATGAGAAAGAAAAAAATAGGAATGGAGGAAAAGGAACAAAAGGAAAATAAGTAGGAAAAGGAGGAGGTGGGGAGAGAGGAAAACAGGGATAGAAAAGTAGGAAGAGAGAAATAACTACTTGAATGAAGAGTTAGAAAACAAGGCAAGTTTGGGAAGATACCAAAAATGTCACTTTTTAAAAAGAATTTGTGTTCTGCTCTGGAGTATTCTAAAAATGTACATTAGATCAAGTTGGATTATTTAGGATCTTGTACTAGGAATATTTAGATCTTATATACAACTGATGCTTTTATATCTAATTATATCAACCAATAAGAAAAGAATGTTGAAAAGAATGATGATAAGCATGAGCTTTCTCTTTCATCCTGCAGTTCTATCAGTTTTTCCTTTGTGTATTTTGAAGTTCTATTTTTTTAGGTGTCTACATATCTAGAATTGTTATGTCTTCTGGTGAACTAGTCCTTTCATCCTTCTGTAATGTTCCTCTTCTACCTGGTAATTTTCTTTGTTCTGAAGTCTACTTTGATATTAAACTAACTATCTCAGTTATTTTTTTTTCAATTGCAATGAAATCAAATCACATAAAATTTACCATCCTAACCATTTCAGTGGCATTAAGTATATTCACATTGCTGTGCAGTCTCTGAATTTTTTTTTTCCATCATGCAAAATTCAACCAATACCCATTAAACAGAATCCCATTCATTTCCTTCTTCCCCCATCCCAGGCTCAGGTAATCACCAGTCCAGTTTCTTTTTCTATAACTACTATTCCACTTTTCTCTGTTTTCTTTTAAAATACTTCATAGTGAATACATTTTCTGATTCCTTATGTAAGTAGAATCACTCATCATTTGTGTTTTTTGACTGACTGATTTCATTTAACATAATGTATTTAATGTTTATTCATATTATAGTATATATCAGAATTTCCTTCATTTTATGGCAGAATAATATTCTAATTATCTGTTTACCTATCTGTCAATGACATTTGCATTTGCTTCTGCCTCTCAGCCATTGTGAATAATGCCACTACGGACATGGGCATACAACTATCTCTTTAGAACTTTTCTTTCAATTCTTTTGACTAGAGTTCTAGAAGTGGATTTATTGGATCATACAATAATTCCAGACTGTTTTCTACAATGATTGCACCATTTTACATCACTTCAGTTACATATCGATTACTGTTTATATGATATATCTTTTTCATAATTTTCTTTTAACCTAATTACATTTGCATCTTTATATAAGTGTGTCTCCTATAGTCAACATATAGTGGGAACTTTTTTGTTTCATTGTTCAATCTGACTTTTCCCCCTTTTTAAATGTTTTTATTTATGTCGTATAGTTATACATAACAGTGAAGAAGTTCATTCTGATATATTCCTACATGCAGGGAATATAATTTGCTCTATTTCTACCACTTCGTCTTCCCTCTTTCCTTCCTCTGTTCCTCTTTCTCTACTTTACTGATCTTCCTTCTATTTATTTATTGTTTCTTTTAAATTAGCCGTGTGTGTGTGTGTGTGTGTGTACATATAAAGTTGGACTTCACTGTAGTATAGTCATGTAGATAGCATGATTATGTCATTTCATTTAACAGTTCCTTCCTTTCCCATTCTGTTCCATCCACTTCCAACCTCCTCCATCACCTTCTTCCACTCCATTGATCTCCCTGCTGACAATGTCTTTTAATTGATGAGTTTAGACCACTTACATTTAATGTAATTTTAAATAATCTAACACATGATTGAGCGTAGATCTACCATTAGTCTTCATTCCCTTTGTGTTTTGTGCCTGTTTCCAGTTCCTTCCTTCTTTTGCATTATTTGAATATTTTCAGGATTATATTTTAATTTACCTTTTAGCTTTTGGGCATATCTCTTTATATTATTTTTAATGGTTATTCTAGAAAGTATAACATACACACTAGTTTTTTTAGTCTATCTGGAGTTAATGGTTTATCACTTCAAGAAAATAAATAAAAGCCAGAAATGTTGATTTTAAAATGCCATTCAAGTTTAGAAGACAAGGTGAAGGACAGGGCATTCAATTTAATATTTACATAGTAAATATAGATGTGTATTGTTAGAGCATGTATAAAATATATCTGGAAGGCACATAAGAAATCCTTGGTAATGACTAGTTCTGGAGGGCTAGGGCAGAGGGGAGGCAGGGATGGGAGGAGGGTTATATCTCATGGTAAATGTCTTTGTATCTTTATTTTTTTAACCAAGTTTATCTATTACCTTTTCAAAAAAAAAAATAATTCATACAGCCAAGCACAGAGGCACTCGCCTGTAATCTTGACTACTTAGGAGGTTGAAGCGGAAGGGTCACAAGTTCAAGGCCAGCCCCAGCAACTTAGTGAGACCCCATCTCAAAATGAAAAGTAAAAAGTGACTGGGAATATAGGCAGCAGTAGAATGCCCCTGGGTTCAATTGCAGTATTGCAAAAGAAAAAAAAAAGGGATTCATACAAAGCTTTGTCATTTATTATCCAAAATATCCTTTGAAATATCAAAAGTGACATAAAGATTTTTCAACTGCTTGAATTCTTAAAAATTTTGAAGCTCTGCTTTTAGAAGGATAATCTGCAGCGATGGAAATTATACATCAGTGGTCAGAGAAAACTCAGAGAATAAGATGCAGTTAAACGAAAGGTCCCAGAGTCTCTTTACAGGCTCACCTCTTGTCTTTCTCATTGTCGTGGATCCTGCCACATCCAACCACCTGTGACTGGTACTAGTGACTGATTTTGGAACTTAGAAAGAGTTTGATTTAAAAACAGCTTTCAAGAAAACCTGTTGAGAGGAAGTGGCCAGGAAAACTGATTATCAATGGACTGGCTAAGATGACCGGGTCCCAAAGGAGGCAGACAGGGCCCAGAACATGGTGAGTCTGAAAATCAAGGAGGACAGGGGCAGAGGAGTACAGAGATCTGGAGAAAGGGAAGAGAGATTTGCACAATTAGACCATGATTAGAAAAAGAACAAGAAGAAAGTCCAACCAACTAAACCCACACGGAAGCTTCACTTTTGTTAGGTGTGATTCTGGTACGCAGTGACCTCTGGTTGGAGAAATCAAGTAACCAGGGGATGAAAGGGCCCCTCTGGAAAGAGGCAGGGATTTTGTCCTTTTCCTCTCAGGCCCTCCTTCCCCTTCCGCTGTCCTCCTTCCTTGTGCTGTGGTTCAGGTCCCACCTGCTTCCTCTGCTCTTACCCCTAAACAACAGCGAATGTGTTCTTTCTCCCCACATTTGAACTTGCCTTCACAGTGCCCCCTGCCCTCGGGGTGGTTCAATAGAAGCTTCCTGGTCAAACATTATGCTCCAGGTCCTGTGGCTGACTCTGGGGTTGACGACATTGTCAAGGCAGAGGGAAAAGTTTGTATGGTGCTAAATAAGGGATGCCAACAATGGCAGGTTCACAGAGAAGGAAAAATGTAGGTGTGTATTTTCGAGGTGAGCCGTAAAGGGTGCATAAGGAGCATGAGAAACAACCATGATTCATGGCACGGTGACTCTCAATTCTTGAGTGTAGAAGGGCCTAGGTGGATAATGAAGAAATAAGGGTATACTGGTTAGGAGTTTTCTGCAATTAACAGAAAAGTCTGAACCTCAAACAGGTACTACACTCTTCACGTAACAAGAAGACAGCAGGTGGTAGGACTTTGTCCCTACATGCTTGGCAGCTGTTCCAGACCTCACATCCTGACATGTGACACCAAAGGCAGAAATCAGGCTTTCCTTAATGGGGTGCTTGTCCTAAGAGCAAGGAAATGTTCTCAGGAGGGCCCCACTAGAACTTTCCTCAGGCCTGCTTGACCATGTAAACTCAAGCTCACCTGAAAGCCAATCACCAGCAAAGGAAGGGGATGTTAGAATCACCCAGGGAGTTTCCTTATAATGCTGATGTCTGGGCCTGGCCCCCAGAGCTTATGATTTAATCACTCTGGGCATGGTCTTAGTACCTGGAGTATTCAAATTTCCCAAAGGGATTCCAAGTGTAGCCTTAGTTGACATCCACTGGAATCTCAGACAGTACTTCTCAATCTTGAATGTGTATATGGACCAATTGGGAGATCCAAAACTGGAACTGCTTGTTTTAAACTGGTACCTTTCTCAGGTACCAGTCTGAAGAGCTAAAAACTACATTCCCCAGGCATCCTGCAGGATTTGGAACTGAGTCACCAAGCAGAGAGAGGGAAAATGTATGTTCACTTTGCTGATGGGCATCAGGGCAGAAGCACAAGCTCTGTTGCTGACAGCCACGTGTGCAAATGTCAATTCCTGAAAATTCCTATTGAGAGGGAGGCAGCACAATTGGCGGCCCAATTCTGTGGCATAATTTTGAGAGATGATCCTGGAAGATCAGTTTAGTGCCTGGCTCCCCAAACTGGGGTCCTCAGACAAGAAGCAGAATCTCAGCTCAAGTCCAGTCCTATTCAGTCAGCTCCAGTTTTGGATGAGCAAACGAAATGATCAGAGCAGCAGTCAGAGGTCAAGGTCCACACAGAAATATCTGTGTGCTTCCATGCACCTCTCCAGCCTCTCCACACTTCTGCATGCTTGTAAGAATGCACAGAGAAAATGTTCTTAGGATGGACTCTGACATTTGGACAGGTTTTTGATGTTCCCAGCTGTAGAGAGCTCTATCCTTCTGATAAAATCCAAATGGAAAATGGCGAACAATGCAGTCGTTGGGCTCAGAGATAGACCCAGCTGTGCTTGATTGTTGGTTCACTTAGCAACACCTTGACTGAGAGGAAGAGGAGAATAAACAACCTCTTTACTTAAAATTCAATTGTGATGTTTTAGGGACTTTATCTGCAGAAACAGCTTCATGCTTTGAGAGAGTGATGGGTCCTCTCTGCCAGCACCCCCAGCCACACCTGGGCTGAACAAAGGCAGAATTCTGGAACCAAAGAAGTCTTTCTCTATATCCCCTCTCACCTTCACCTTCTTGGCTCCCCCTCTGCGGTGGGAGCTAAATAGAGAAACAACAAAATGCTACAGCAGATAAGGGGTAAGTGCCCTTTGAAAGGAGTGTGGAAGAAATTATTGAAGGGGTCATCTAGGCTGGGCCTGGAGAACAAGAGGACCTGAGCAGTGTTAAGGTTTAGATGTGAGGAGTCCCCAAAAGCTCATGTGGGAGACAGTGCAAGAGTTTAGAGGTGAAATGATTGCATTGAGAGCCTTAACCTAATCAGTGTGTCAATCCACTGATAGGGATTAATTGGGTAGTAACTGTAGGCAGGTAGGGTGTGGCTGGAGGAGGTGGGTCACTGAGGACATATTTTGGGGGTATATATTTTGTATCTGGCAAATGGAGTCACTCTCTCTGCTTCCTGCTGGCCATGTCCTGGGCCACTTTCCTCCATCACAGTCTTCCACCATGATCTTCTGCCTCACCTTGAGCCCAGAGCAATGGAACTAGCTATGGACTGAGACCTCTGTGAAACTGTGAACTCCAAAATTGTTTAAAAGTGTTCTAAAGGGTTCTTTTCAGGTCTTTTAGTCACAGCAACAAAAAAGCTGGCTCAAGCAGATGGAAAATGGGTAGAAGATCTTGGGGGAAGGAAAAAACCCCACATAAGTGTTAGAAAAGGAGATAGGGAAGGAATGGAGAGGCTGGAAAACACTGAGGTCTTTAGAGGGAAAGAAGGCCAGCTAGGTAGAACTCTGGGCCAGAGGAGACAATTTCCAGAGGTGGCATATTAGCTTCCTGGGGCTGCAATAGTAAAATACCACACTGGGTGGCTTCCAACAAAATAATCCAATCACTCACAGCTCTGGAGGCCAGAAGTCTGAAATCAAGGTCAGCAGAGGCCTGCTCACTCCCACAGTCTCCCCCCCAACATCTCTTTCTGGAGTCTCTAGAGGAGAATCCTTCCTTGTAGCTCCCTAGCTCCTGGTGGTGGCCAGGAGTCCAGGTGCGGATCGCAGAGATTATCACTCCACTCTGTCAAAGCGCAGGAATCTCCTTGTACATCAAAATTCCCCTTGTCTTCTAAGGATGCCAGTCACTGGATTTAGGGTCCACTCCAATCCAACATGACTTCATCTTTACTTGACCATATCTGCAAAGACCTTATTTCCAAGTAAGGTCACATACAGAGTTAAGAGGGTTTGGGACATCACTGTATCTTTTGGGGGACACAATCCAACCCCCAACTGATGGAAAATAAGTTTCCTCTTCTGAGAAAACTGTGGAGATTTAGTTAAGGAAGAATTCTGGGGCTGCCTCCAAACTCCAAGGTAGAAAGTAATTGATCTTGAAGGCCTTCCACAGTCTTAGCAGTGAGTCATGCCAAGTGCCTGCTGTGCCTGGTTCAGATTTGGGTCATAAACAATGGGAAACAGGAGAATTTTTACCCAAGGGTAGATCCCATCCTGTTGGAAACTCTTCCAGACTATTGCCATGTTGCTCCTCATTCTACACCACCCCCATCTGTGCTCCAAGTCACCCTGCCTACCCCAGATCACCCACCTTCTGTATGTCCCCCTCTCCCTTAACCACCACCCCCTCCGTGGGCTGCTCCCTCTGTCTCATCCACCTAGCTCATAAACTAATCATTTCCAATGGCACAAATGGTTTGGTGTGCCACTTGACCGTTCGCTTCTAATAAATAGGAGCTTGTTAGGGACACAGCTCCTTAACACAGAGGAGAGATTTGGCCCTGTGGGGCTTTATCATGTTCCTGAAATCACTAAGCATTTGAGAGGTAGGACCTGGCCCTTAGAGTCAGCAGTTCTTTAAGGATTGGATTCCCAACTTGATGTCCACTGGCTGACCTGGACAGACCTGGTGAGTGACAGGGTGAGGAAAGTCATATAGCCTATGCATGAGGAAGGAAAACCGAAGCCCCAGCCGTGACCAGACCCAAGCTCTCGCCCTGACTCTGCTCTCAGTTGCTGTGTGGCCTGTCTGGCATGGGCTGCGTCTGCAGAACCCATCCTATCCACGTGACCAGCACAGGGCCTTAGTCTCTCCCTCCCTTCAGCGAGGGAAGGAGCTGAGGTCTTTTCTCTCTGTGACACTTAGTGATTTTTACAAGATGGTTTGACTCAAATCATATTTTTAAAATCCTGTCTGTGCTTGAACACTTCAAATATTTTATTACTAGGTCTACAGTACATAACAAAGTAATTGTGTAATTAAGAGATAATGTCAATGCCGTAGAACAATGTTGACAAGATAATAGCCTTCTGAAACCACATAAATGCCAAAGCAAGTTGAACGGATTTATAGGTGGAAAAGCAGGAAAGCAAGTGGCAAAGGGCCCAGAAGCTCTTTGTTGTCCAAATTGGCCTTGTTTCTGCCCTGACATTTGACTTCTGGTCCACATTATGCCCCCAGGTGACAACTGTGTACTCTCCAAGCATTTGGATCAGGACTGGTTTGGATCTGTAATGAACCCCAAAGGCTCACATGGTGAAGCTTGGTCCCCAGCACAGCTGTGTTCAGAGGAGGAGACCTTGGGAAGTGACTGGGTCACGAGGACTTTGACCTTATCTGTGGACAAATCCAATGATGGTTTCAGAGCTGATGACATGACTGGGAGGAGGTGGAGCCTGTAGGAGGTGGGGCCTGGTTAGAGGAAGCTGGTCACTGGGGCATATCTTGTCTCTGACCCTTCTTCCCACTCTACTCTCTGCTTCCTGACTGCCAAGAGGTAAGAAGCTCTGCTCTGTCATACCGTTCCTTCATGATGCTCTTCCGCCCCACAGGTCCAATGCAATGCAGTCAGATGACTATGGACCGGTACCTCTGAAAACATGAGACAAAATAAATCTTTCCTCCTTAAGTTGTTTTTCTCAGGTTTTTTGTCACAGTGATGAAAGTTGATTAACACACAGGGTCATCTGCAACAGCTAGAAACTTGTAGTCTCATGCAATTTAGCACCATTGGCTATCAGGACTTGAGAAGGTTGGAAGTCATTGGGTTCAAAACTGTCTAGCACCCCAGCATGGCCAGATAAAGTGAATGAGGCCAGAATCAGGAACAGTTGCTCTGGGTAATTTCTGAGCCGGTTTGTTGAAAAAAGACAGGATCCCTGGATTCTTTTCCTAATTCTAGCCATAAGGTCTTACTAAATCCAGTTTCTTAGGGGAGAGATAGAGAAGGGGCAGGCCACATGACCTTGAGATCCAGAGGCTATTTGCCGAGCAGACCACAGGGAAAGATGGAAGCTGTGGAGGAATGCAACCCTGAAGGTCACGAGCAGGAGGGCTGGTTGGCTATATCTCTGCGTGTTGGGAAGGGCTGCACATCCTTGAAGTTGAGGAAAGCTGAGAGTAAACAGGGAATTGCTGATGCATGGAAGGGGAAAGAGGCGAGGCTGGTCTTCCCTGGAAAAGGAGCCTGATGCTCTACAAAGAGCACTGACTTTGGGGCCAGAAGAACTGAATGAAAGCCTGTCATTTGCTCAATGACTTTGAATAAATCACCAATTTCCCCTTTCCAGGCTACAGTTTCCTCACCCCTGGAATGAGAGTGAGCAGACCCAATCAGTGATACCCAAACACCCTGAACCGAGAGTTTAACCTCCACTTCCAACTGGCATCCTGGGTGGTCAGGAACATCTGGAGCTCCTTGGCTTTAATGTCCACAGATCCTAGGAAACTGCCAGATGGATTCACAATGACTTTGGTAGATTCCTGGATGAAGAGCTATGGTGAGACCCTAAGTCTAGCTGAGGGTGGACATGCAATTTGATGATCTTCCTGTTGGACACAGAGCACAGAGGCAGAAGGGCCACAGGCCCAAGGAGATAGGAACCCTATTCTCTGGCATCTCCATGCCTCTGCATGTGCTGACCCTCAACTGCGGCCACTCCCTCATCCACTCTCCTGATTCCTATTGGGGAAGCCTTACTGAGTCCTCTGAGCAGAGTTAATTCCTCTCCTTGTCACATTGAATTAGTTATATTCTAACCTATTTGTTTCAGATTTGTCTCTCCGGTTAGACATCTGGAGGGCAGACACTGTCTTTTGGCCTCTCTAAATTAGGTCATGCATATAGTCTCTCTGCAGAGTAGTAGCACAATAAACAGCCACTAAATGAAAGGAAGGAAAAAGAAAGAAGAATGGGAAAGAGAAAAGGAAGGGAAAGGAGGGAGGAGGAGAGGAATGGAAGGAAGAAAGAAATGACAGTTCTGAGCCCTTTTCTCCCTATAGAAAGAAACTCCCAACCTGCTTCTGTTTGGCAACCAGCCCCCACCTCAGCTGCCCAAGGCTCTTGGGGTCTCTGTCTCCTGGCTGCCTGAGAGCACATGTTCCCTGCCCCCCACCTGCCTCTCCAGCATCAGGCAGGAGGGGAGAAAAGGCTGCAGGTCCTTCCCAGTGTCTGCCCTAACCCTTCCCCACACAGAAGCCAAAAGAAATACCAGACTGGCACCTTCCCTCTGAGATCGGGCCCCTCCTACGAGCATCAGTAACGGGGTCTGGGAGGAGAATTGTCTGCTCTGCTTGGAAAAAGAAAGTTCTCCCTCACACCCACCAGAGACCAACACAGCTGGAAATACAGCGGCAAGAGGGACCCGGGACCCCCGGTCTGGGAGGTTCTTGTAAAAACAGCGCATCCACTTTTACAAGCACAGAGATCATAGGGGTCTGCTCTTTTTTTTTTTTTTTTTTTTTTTTTGATTTATAAAGTCACGATTCCAATGGCACCAGTGCTTTTTATGTATTTATTATAGAAACAACAGAACAACAATGAAAGAAGTAAAAGGAATGCTACGAATCCCCGGTGACCGTTCGTAGGGATGTGGTTTTGACTCGTGGCAATCATTGTGTAACTCAATTTTTTTTATTCTGTTTTTTTCCATTTCGTGAATCCATAAGCGTGTCCCATGTTGCTACACAATCTCCATAATTATCACTTTAATGGCTGCTCAATATGCCATCAGGCTGATGTGCCGTAATTTACTTAACCATGTCCCTCTTCAGAATCTAACCTTTTAAAACATTAAACAGAAAGTTTATCAAGGTTCTAAAATAGATGGAGAAGGTGGTTTCTTGGCAACGCCTGCAGCATTTCTGAAGTGCGTGTGTTCAGCAGACAAGGCGTCCAGGGCGGGCACAGGGGCCTGGGGGCCAGGAGTGATGGTAGGAGGGGACAGGGACCATGGCCCTCCGGCTGCCAGTGTGTGCCTTGGCTCCGCCTCAGGTGAAGGAGACTAATGATAATAATAATGGCCAATATTGATTGATCTCTGCACTAAAAACTTCATAGAAGTCACTCCCTCGCTCCTCACAGTCTGCGCATGAAGAAGTGCTGCTATTTTTTTCCCCATTTTACAGCTCGAGGTCCCACAGCTGCAGGGAGGAGCTCCTGGGCTCCAGTGTCCCTCTGTACAGTGGGCACCCAGTGGTCCCACCCTCCAAGGCCCCCTCTGCGCGGCCTGCTCAGGCTCTTCCTTACCCAGGGCTTCTTAGCTGGGACCTAGACAAAGGCACCACGTGGGGATCACTTCCATCTAGGAGGCAGGGACATGCACTGTGGCAGGAACTGACCAAAACATCCAGGAGCAGTAAATAGAGCAGAAATACCCAGGTCCTGGCTGCCTCGGGGGCTCTGGCGTTTTCCAGCTGTGAGGCCTGAGGCCACTCATGTCTAGAAGACCCACTTGCAGAGTCTGTAAAAGGAGATGATCACCCCCGCCTCCCAGGGTGATTTAGGATTCCAGACGTGAGCACGCGGGGAGCGCTCAATAATGGGCAGCTGTTCCCATTATCTCAGCGGACCAGAGGAGCACCAGCTCTAATAAGTCAAATTTCTCGGGTGAGACGCAAACCCTCCACTCCTACCAGCACAAGAAAAATGCAAGCGTCAAGGGAAGAGGTGGGAGTTTCCTTCCCCATCAACTCAGAGGCACGGAAAACAGGACAGTGGTGACAATGACGACCAAAATGACAACACTGACATTGACTGAGCATTCTCTGTGAGTCAGGCATCAGGCTGCGGGCTTTAGTGTGTTAACTGCTTCACCCTCAAGCATCACCGTGAAGTGGACACTGTCATGATACCCAGTTGTAGAGGAGGAAGCGGAGGCAAATATTTGGTGGTGGCCCAGGATGCTCCCGCCATCATAGCTGAGTGGATGAATGGCGGACTGACTCAAGGGAACAAGGAGTCAGTCCACTGTTCTGTGCTGGGCAAGCCCCTTGGGGGTCACTGTCGACTTGGAGAGGCCCAGGATGGTCCTATCAGAGAAGAGGCTCATGGAACCGAAAATGGGACCGAAAATGTCCTCAAATATTGAGGCTCCATTTTCTCTGCCAGTGCTATGCCTGAGTTGTATTACTCTCTAAATTCCCACACCTTGCACATGACAGGTAAGTTCGCTGAGTGAATGAACGGGAAAGACAAGGGTCTGAGAGGTCCCAAGGGGCAGTGTTGTACAATGCTGGGGAGCTCAGGACACTGAGAAGCTGATAAACCACTTCCTTTGGAGAAGATAATAATAGAATATTAGCTGACCTATAATCCCAGCAATTTGGGAGGCTGAGGGAGGAGGATCACAAGTTCGAGGACAGCCTTAGTCACTTAGCAAAACTCAAACTAATAAACAGTTTAAAAGGGCTGGGGATGTAGGTCTATGGTAGAGTGCCCTTGGGTTCAATCCCCAGGATGAAAAAAAAAAAAAAAAAAGAAAGCATGGAAGGAAGGAAGGAGGGAAGGAAGGAAAGGGAGGGAGGGAAGAAGCTCCATGCGTTTCACAGTGGACACCTTGAGATTGAAAATGCCTAACCTTGATTCAGAGTGACGCTTCTGTCTGCTGGAGCACACCTCATGTTGGATCCACAAACTGCCTAGAGCATCCCCCCAGACCTAAAGACTCTACCTCGAGGGAACGGGTAAGCTGTGGTTCCCAGATCAGAGCTGGGTTTGGAGGGCCACTCTGGCAAGGGGAGACCACTTGTGTGGCTTGCCTTTGTGTAGGCAGATGCTCAGCCCAAACCACTCAGGAAACAAAACAGAGCCCCTGTCCATACCCTCTGCCCTGTGCTCCAGGAGCTTGCAGCCCTGATCCTGGCACTGGTGAGGCTGAGCCAGCCCATGCAGGCTTCTGAGGTGGCTGCAGCCTCTGACCTCATATGCAAACCGGGGAGGCATGTAAAGGGTATGTTACCCTGTACAGAGAGCTCCTCATGCCAGACAGGGGATCAAGAAAATGACAGGAGAGGAGCAGGTGCCATTTGGGGGACAGAGATTATCCAGGCCAGAGAAGGGCTAGAGCATTCCGGGGTGAAGTGGGACCCAGGCTCCTGGGCAGGGAAAAGGAAACCAGCTGTACAAGGTCAGAGGCATCACGGTCTCGACCTCCAAGGAGCTGTGCAGGGAGGCTGAGGGCTGGGCAGGGGCAGCTGGGACCAAGAGAGGCTGAGAACGGACTGACTGCCCTCGGTGGGGGAAATGCCGATCACTGAAGGAGAAGCAACGACTCCTGAGACACTACAGTGAATGAGCAGCGGAGAGGGGCCCAGAGGAAGAGGGAAGGTGGAAACAGAGCTGAAGGAAGCCCAGCCAGCCAGCCCAGAGCCCTGAAGGCCCAGTGAGGAGACTGAATCTGGGTCACCACAGGGGTCATCTCGTCTCAAAGACTAGAGAAGAGTGGCCCTGGAAGAGGCCTTGTCCACCTCATAGGCCAGCCTCCCCTCTCTTGGGGACACTGGCTCCCTTAGGGTTGAGGGTGTGGGTGTGGGGGACAGTGAGCTCTTCTCACCCCCACCACACACACCCAAGGACAAAGCAGGAGGCCATTGGTGATCATTTTTTATGCTGTATGACAAATGACCACAAACTTAGTGACTTAAAAAGGTACATTTCCTGGAGGCTCCTCAAAAGACCAGCATGAACCCCCACAGGACCCAGCTGGAGCCCTCCTCGGTGTTTATCCTGAGGAATTAAAATCATCACACACAGTGGTACACGCACGCCCACGTTTACAGCAGCACAATCCACCATGGCCAACTCTGGGCCAGCCTCGTGTGCATCAGTGGATGAAGGAAACGTGGATGATGTACACCAGGGAGTTTTGTTTGGCCATAAAGAAGAATGACATTTGCAGGAAAATGGATGGAACTTGAGAGCGTTATGATAAGCAAAAGAAGCCAAGCAGAAGTCGAGGGTTGGGTTTTCTCTCCCATGTGGAAAAGGGAACGAAAGGTGGCAGATCTCATGGAAACTCAGATCCGCGGAGCAGAAGAAAGGCACCAAGGAGAGGGGGAGGAGACGGGAGGGGAACTGCTGGGGAGTGATGTCGGCGCATGTCTGTCCAGAGATGTCTGAAAACGCAGCAGCAAATCCACCATTATGTAACTTGAAATGCACCAATAACAATATGGGAAAAATAAATTCATAATCTTTATAGAAAAAAAAGATGCCTTTTGTTTCATGGTTTCAGTGGTTCAGAAGTCTGGGAGGCAGAGAACAGTTGTGGCTAGGGTCTCTGCTTAGGGTCTGCTGGGGGTGAAATGTTGTTTGTCCCCCAAGTTTTATGTACTAGAAGTCACTACTGTGGCAATGTCAGGAGGGGGTGGGACCTTTAAAAGGTGGGACCTGGTACAAGGTAACTAGGTCACTGGGGCACTTCCCTCAGGAGGGATTAATACAGTTTCCTGGAATTGTCTCTTAAGAATGAGTTGTTATAGAGCTGGCCAGGCCGCTGAGTCTCTCTGACTTCCTGTCCCATTGCATGCTCTCTTCTCTTGCACACATTCCACCATTGTGCTGTGTTGTGATGCAGTTAAAGAGTCCTAGTCAGAGGCTGAATATGTGGAGCTGCCCAATCTTGGCTTTTAGACTCCAAAACTATGAACTCAATAAAATTCTTTTCTTTATAAAGTACCCAACCTTGGATATTTTGTTCTAGCAACTGAAAATTAATAGTTTCACAAGGCAGAGATCAAGGTGTTGGCCAGGTGTTGACTGGGCTCTTCCCTGGAGGCTCTAGGAAGAAACCCACTTCTAAAACCATTTAAGCTTCTGGTAGAATTCAATTTCTTTCAGTTATGGGACAAAGAACCCCATTTTCTTGCTGGCTGGCTGCCAGGGGTTATTCTGGGTGCCTACAAGCCCTTCCAATTCCTTTTCATGAGGCTCCTTCACTTCCAAAGGCACCAGTTGTACCTCAAATCCTTCATGTCTCTTTTGCATCCCCTCTGTGACCAACTGGAGAAAATTCTCTGCTTGGGAACGGTTCCTCTGATTAGGTTAGGCCCACCCAGGTGATCTCCCATCATGAGAGTCAGCTGGTCAATAATCTTCTTTACATCTGCAAAATTTCTTTTGCTGTGTCATGTACTTTAGTCTCAGGGATATCACTGGAAGAAAGGACTATATCCTGAAGTCATTACCAAATTCTGTCCACCATGCTGTCTGGATGCATGGAGAATGGTGGGTAGGCAGTAGTGATGGAAAAGGACAGGAATAGAGAGAGACAGAATGGCACTGGGGCTGATTTGCAGAGCCTGGGCCCCTGCACGTGTGGAGACACAGGAGCCACCGAGCACTGGTGCTCCCCAAAAGAGCCCACAGAGCTTAAGAGCCTATGACAAGGACTTGCTTCCCCTGCCTCTGGCTCCCCAAGACTGGATTCATGCATGTCCCCCAGAACACACATGTGACATCCAGGTCTTCCACATTTCCCAAACCCAATCTGACTAGGCAGGAATGCCAGCCTCTGCCTATGCTGCCAGCCATCCTTGTGCACCAAGGGAAGTCTGGGGACCCTGGGGCTACCAAATCACAGTGTGATGACTGTCACCCAATGTCACTAGACAGCACACTTCCACTTCAGAAATCCTTCTAAAGTCACCCAGCCTCCTTCCTATAGGCCAGCTCTTTGCCCAGAACCATCACTGCTCACTGGGTCCCTGGCACCCTTCCCATGGGCAGGGTCTCCTTGCTACATCTCCGCACCGACTGAGGACCTGGCCACACTAGCCACAGGAACAGTTCAGGCTGCCTCTGGTTATCTCCCAAAGGAGGCCTCCCCTTGGTACCTGCACCCACCTAGCCACAGTGCCACATGACTGATTCACCAGTGCTTCACCGTGTCCTGCATGTCCCCATCCCATAGTTTATCCTCAGGCTTCACCTGCAGAAATTCCAATAGCCAAGCTGCTAGACCTCGCATGTCCCATCCCCTCCTAACTGCCCAGCTTTGGCAACCAGACAGCATCCTGAACACATCTCCTGTGGCCTCCATTGCATGGTGAGCACTGTGAGGATGGACGGGCCCTCCTCCCCCTGCATTCTGAGCTCCTGGACAGTGCCTGATGTGGGTCAGGAACCCTAAGAATTCTGATCAATGGGCACAAGAGCCATCACCACATCATGCAGGAAGGCAAATAATGGTGCCCAGGAACTGGCTGACCAGCTGTCATATCCCTATGGACCAGCCAGACTCAGGACAGGTAAGAGACTCAGGGTCACACCTTCCTTCCTTCATGTCTGCAAAAGAGGACAATGGCCATCAGTGAGGATAAGGAACAGCCATTGCTCTACTACTTCAGGTCCCCAGTGCACAGTGATGGTGAGCAACTTGCTCCTTTCTGATCTAGTGACTTGCTCCCATTTTTTTTGGTGAGTTTCTCCGCAGAGCCCATATCAGGGGCTGTGAAATCACAGACATGAGAAGGAGCAGGATTCTCATGCCTGCCCCTGAGGGCTCTTTGGGTGGCTCAGAATCTGGGATAGGAGGGTGATAATACAGCCACAATCTGGGCCCAAGAAACTGACCCTGGAACAAGGTAAGAAACGCCATATATCATTATCCCATATGCAAATGCCATCCTTCAAATATTGATGGGGATAAAAGCCCTTATCCCTCCCTAACTAGGCTCAATTTATAGAGAGGAGATGCAGCACAATAGCCTTCCCTAACTGAGTCTGCCTCAGCCCCAGCCACCTGAAGGGGATCATACCAGCAGCTGCTTGGGGCTCCTTCCCGCAGGTCCAGATGCTTACACAGCAAGCTGGGAAAAGTGAATTCTCAAGCTCCATCTCTCCAGGTTCGTCACAAAGCATCTTGAAATGCTCTAGGAATCAGACTGGAATTTATCATCCATCGGAGGCAAGTAAGTCAACCTAGTGAAAAGATTTGTGGTAACCACTGAGAGTTATGATCATCCTAGCCATGGACTTTCAGATTCGATGGCATGACACCCCAACTATTGCAGAGAAAAGACTAAGGTAGGCTATTTACTCAGACCACATATGGGAGTAGGGCAGTCTGGATGCCTGAGGCATCAAGCTTCTCCTCATGAACTTGACCCCAATTGTAATTTGTCTTGTGGGTTTGTCAGCTTCATGCCACATCCAGGCTGCAAGCTCCTTGAGTTCAGGGCTGACTCTGCCCTTCACCATCCATCTGCATCAGCAAGGAGGCACTTACTAACTACTAGTGGGATAAATAAATGAGAGAATGCAGTTTCTCCTTAAAGCAGAATAGAAAACCACTGTAAAATTGAGCTGTAATTGGTAATATTTGGAATGGTGGAAAACTATCAGTTACACTTAGAATCTGCATTTCTCTGACTTTTGCTCACAACTCTATCACAAATGCTAGCAAATTGGTAGTATTTTTTAATCTAGGCATTGATTTCTACAAAAACGGTTTAATAGCTCATAATCATGTGCTGTTAGAACTGAGCCACCGCTAAACCTTCAGAGAATCCTACCCACTCGGGCCAGATGAGCACCACCCTATCAAACAGGCATGGTGCCCAAGGAAAGTGCACGCAAATGTCATGCTGACATCCTCTAGCCCTCCGGGGATAGGAAGAAAAGACAACCAGGTTTTGGCTGGCAGTCTGAACCTGAGGGAGACTTGGAGTTTGCTGAATTGGGTCTTGTCACAGCAGAGGGGCTGGCATGAGCCCTCTAACTGCTGATCATGGAGAGCTGGCCCCCAACTCTCTCTGGCCGGGGACATCTGAGGGAAGAATTGCAGCATCATGAAGGAAATCCTCCCCAATCAATTCAAAGACATGAAGGACATTTCCTTCTACCTTTGCTTCTGTTGTTGTTTTGTTTTGTTTTTTGCTTGTTTTGAGCTTCTCTTCTAAGGAATTTGGGGAAACTAGAACCTCCATTAGAAGTGGGTGAGGGAAGACCCCCAGATCCTTTAAATACATGTTCACCTCACTTCCTGGTCTTTTGTGGTGCTTAATACTGCTTAGCCAAGCTCATTGGTTTGTCTAAGGGGATCACTGGAGTCCTCTAGTAGGCCTCATGAGAAGCTGCTAAGGCCTGTAAGTTAGACTGGGAAACAGGACACCCACAACCAGCACCCCTTCTCCAACAAAGGAAAAACCAACCCAGCCCTTGCAAGCAAGCTTCCCTGATTCTCCTCGCCCACCGCGGAGCATCGACAACATGGACTTCACCCTGCCTCCTGCCTCCTTACTCTGTGCCCAAGACAATTTAAGCTCTCCTCAACCTAGTCAGAGGCCCCTTTCCAGTGTCCCACATCACCCACCCCACTTTTAATGTAAGCACTAGTTCAGGGACGCCTCTGCCTTTCGCCATGGATCCCCACCAGCAAGAAAGCGTTTGCTAACTACTAGTGGGATAAAAGAATGAGAGAGTAAAATTTCTCTTAAAGCAGAATAGAAAACCACAGTGAGCATTGGAAGTGCCCCCTCCTCCATGAGTCTTCCAGAATGAGCTTCCCAGCACCACCTCCTGCCTGCAATTGGCTCCCAGCCGATCATTTAACCTCTCCAAGCCTCAGACGCCTCATCTATGAAGTGAGAGTAAAACCAGTGGCGACCTCACAAGGTCACCTTGGTGCCTTGGACACATCCCTGTTCATGGTTAGTGATGACTCACTCCTCCATGCTCTGGTCCAAACCTCATCCTTTGTGTTCCAAAACATGCCCGTGATTTTCCTGCCTCTCTGCCTCCGTCCCATCATTTTTTCCATTCAAATGCTCTTCTCCTTTTGTCTCCCTCACATAGCAGAGGAAATGCTTTGCCAGAAATCCCTCCCTGGGTTCCCAAGGTTGAAAGGATGCCTCCCACTTTGGAACCCCCTCCGCAGCCCCGAGTCCCTTCTTCTCTTGACACATGAGAACTTGGCCCAGGAAACGACCTGCTGGCCTTGGAAAATCTGGCTCCACTGCTCCCCAGTCATGTAGCTAGGCAGGCTTTCAGATCTGTGTAATGAGATTCTCAGTGTATGGTTATAGTAGATCAGTTGTGTGTGCGTGTGTGTGTGAGAGAGAGAGAGAGAGAGAGAGAGAGAGATTGTATGTGATGATAAATGATTATATTAAATGCATTATATTATTATCAGTCGGGATTACACAAGTCACCAAAAGGACTTATCAAAGTGCCCGGACTTAAAAGGAATGCTCTCAAGTGTTTGCTTTCCTTGTTCCCACAGTGTCATTGTTCCACACCTCGTCTGCAGGTGTCTGCAGCGCAGTGGAGAGTTTATCTTCGTCCTGCATGAAGCTGCGCAGATGTTACCAAGGTGACCATACATCCCCTTTTGCCTGTTATCTCAGCATAGATATGAATAGTGCTCTTCACCCCAAGAAGCGCCACCGTTTGGCTGACAAATGATCCTTCTTAAATATTCCCCACCTTCAATGTGCACTGAATGAGTGAAAGAAAGCAGGAGCGAGGTACAGTGGTCCAGGTGGCGTGACTGGGGTATTCCCTTCACTGTGAGCCACCCACACACAAACGCTCCTTCCTGTTGTCCCGCCCCCCATGATCCCCTCCGTCCATGACCTCCAGGCCCCTGTGCCCTTGACAGGACCCAGATTCTTTGGACTGCTTCTCCTCCAGCAGTGTATCCCAATCCACTCTCCCTTCCTCTACCCCCCTCCCCCCGCAGCCCATCACCTACACACCTGAAAACCTGTGCAGACCATTCACTCTAAGATAATACAAGATGAAAGTGGAATGTGTCAGGGGAATGAGTCTTCTTTAGTCCAACATGAAACAGTGCTTTAATCCCCAAAGATGAAATTCTGGCATCAGAGACAGGTCATGGCAGGGCTGGCAATTTGCTGGGGTGTAGCCGCCATGTAACCCCCATAAAATATCCTTTTAATAGATTTGCACTTATTTTCCAAGACAGAATATGGATGTCTGATTCCTTCACCACTGTGTGTCTCCCCAGCCTCACCTGGGGGGACTGCATCCTTTAGCCTAGTGACATGATGTAAGAGCAAGAGTGCCTTATTAGTCACTCAGATGCCTCTTGAAGGGCAGGACAATGACCAGAGGGAAAGGACTGTGCACACTCAAGGAGCAGCAGCCAGTGGAACACAGGGCTGGGGGCATGCAACCAAGGACAGACTCCCGGTGTCCCCTAGAGATGGAGGAGACACAGGGAAAGGTGAATTCAGACTCCTGCCAGGACGAAGATGAACTTCCAGACTTTAGTGGCAGAATGAAAGTTACAAACCCATATGTTTAACAAACTTCATGACGCATGACTGCTTCATGCAGAACACAGGTGAGGCTCAGAGCAGGAGAGGCTGACGGACTTCCATGTGACCCCAGATATGGCCTTCTCTTCAAGGACCTGATGAGCTAGTTTTGTAGATAAAACAGAGACAAATAAAGCAAGATTCTGTCTATTACATATGGAACGAGTATGGAACCAAGAGCAGTATGGAGATTCCTCAAAAAACTTGGAAAGGAACCACCATTTGACCCAGCTATCCCACTCCTCAGTTTATACCCAAAGGACTTAAAATCAGCATACTACAGTGATGCAGCCACATCAGTATTTATAGCAGCTCAATTCACAGTAGCTAAAATATGGAACCAACCTAGATGCCCTTCAACAGATGAATGGATTAAAAAATATGAGATATATATATATATCATGGAATATTATCATGGAATATTATTCTGCCTTAAAGAGGAATGAAATTATGGCATTTGTTGGTATGGATGGAGCTGGAGAATATCATGCTAAGAGAAATAAGCCAATCCCCTCAAAATCAAAAACTAAATGTTTTCTCTGATATTCAGATGCTAATTCACAATATGGGGAGGCTAGGGAAGAATAGAGTTGCTTTAGATTAGGTAGAGGGGAGTGAAGGAAGGGGCAGAGGTATGGGAGTAGGAAGAACAGTAGGAGGAATCAGACATTACCCCCATGGACAAATATAACTATACGACTGGTGGTATTCTACATCATGTATAACCAGAAGAATGAGAAATTACACTCTATTTGTGAAGTATCAAAGTGCATTCTAATGTCATGTAGAATGCCTAATGTCTAATTAAAACAAATTTTTTTAAATTAAAAAAAAAAAAGACTCGAAGTCATTGGGCAAAAGGCTGGGAAGGACCAGTTCTAGGTACTGTCCCAGCATAGGAATGTGAAGACTGCCCAGGTTCCGGAGTCTGCAGAGCAGGCCCAATGGACAGGGCCCTCGTGACCCTCACTCTAGACCAGGAATGAGCACAGGGCATTCTCCATGGTTCCCTCTACCCGTTTCCCTAGGAAAATAAGGGAGGGCCAATGATGATCACACCTACCATCCGTGTTAGAGGAGGCGCGCCCTGTCCCAGAATTAACAGGGCAATTAACCTGCAAAGCCATGGAAACACATATGACCTAACAACTTTCAAGGCATGTAATTTATCCAATTAGACATTTGATGCCACTGTAACCACATAGGTTAGTGTGTTCGTGACCTCGAAGGTCTCTATTCCTAGATACTTAGGTTTTTTTTCATTTTTCTTTCCAGACTCATCTGTCTATATAATTATATCATGCAAAACATAATATTGGTATGATTATGTGGAATTTCATTTAACTCTTTACTTTCATTCTGTGGCCCATACACTACTCGTAGTTTCCACAAGGTGCTTGGAGGCTTGGAGATGGTGTTCCACCTTCCAATAAAGGCCTGTTCTGTTCTTTCCCTTGTATGCTCTTGAAAGCCCTGGTCAAGCCTCTCTTGTCCTTGGCCAACCAGCACACCATTGCTTCCTCATAGTACATTTTCATGTATTTTTTTTTTTTTACTTATTTTTCCCTCACATTTTTATTGGTGCATTAGAGTAGTGCACACTAATGGGATTTGTTGTGACATATTTGCACATGCACACACACACAGCGTAACAATATAATTTGACCAATGTCACTCCCCAGCACTTCCCCTCTCCCTCCCCATCTCCCACTGCCTAGTCCCTTTCCCCTACTCATCTACCTTTGATTTTCATGAGAATCAACCTTTCTTTTCTTTTCTCCTCTCTAGCTTCCATGTATGAGAGAGAACATACAACCCTTGACCTGAGTTTGACTTACTTTGCTTAATAAAATGGTTTCTAGTTCCATCTATTTTCCTGCAAATGACATGATTTCATTTTTATTTATGGCTGAATAAAACCATTGTGTATATATGTCATACTTTCTTTATCCCTTCATCTGTTGATGAATACCTATAGTTTGGCCATTGTGGATTGTGCTGCTATAAACGTTGGTATGCACGTATCTCTGTAGTGTGATGACTTCAATTCTTCAGGATAAATACTGAGGATGGTACAGCTGGGTCATATGGTGGTTCCATGCCTAGTCTTTTGAAGAACCTCCACACAGATTTCTATAGCAGTTGTACTAATTTACAATCCCACCAACAGTGTAAAAGTGTTCTTTTTTTTCTCCACATCCTCTTCAGAATTTTCTATCATTTGTATTCTTGATGACTGCCATTCTGACTGATGTGAGAAGAAATCTCTGGTAGTTTTGGTCTGCATTTCTCTCATTGCTAATGCTGTTGAGCACTTTTTCATATACGTGTTGACCATTTGTATTTCTTATTTTGAGAAGTGTCTGTTTAATTCATTGGCTCACTTATTAGTTGGATTATTTGAGCTTTTGGTGTACAGTTTTTTGAATTCTTTATATATTCTAGATATTTATCCTCTGTCAGAAAGTAGCTAGCAAAGATTTTCTCCCACTCTGCAGGTTCTCTCTTCATTCTTGTTTCCTTTGTGGTGGTACAGAAGCTTTTTAATTTGATGCCATTCCATTTATTAACTTGGCACTGTTTCCTGCGCTTCAGGAATCCTGTTGAGAAAGTTGCCACCTCTGCCTATATGCTGGAGTGTTGACCCTGCATTTTCTTCTAGGAGTTGCATAGTTTCTGGTCTGATTCCTAGGTCTTAGATCCATTTTTGAGTTGACTTTTGTGCAAGGTGACCATAAACTCTTTAAGCAGGGGAACCAAGTCTTCTGTTTATCACTTGTAGCATCTGGCACAAATTTTGGCACTTCCTGGGTCCTTGGCCCATGATAAATAGGTGCTGATCCACCAGGGCTGGGGCAGCAGCCCTACACCTCTGCAAAGCACACATTTTACAGACCAAGCACATTTCTTCTACCAGCCCAATCCAATCAAATCTGTGGACAAACAACAGTGTTTAGGTCTGTATCACTTAAGAGATTTCAGGTGACAGAAAATCCAATTCAAATTGGCTTAAACCAAAGACAGAATTAATTATTTCAGATAACTGCAAAGACCAAGAATGGTCTGGCCTCTGGTATTTTTGGATTAAGAGCTCAAATTGTACCATTAGAATAAGGTTTTCCCAATCTCTGAGCTCCATCTTCCTCCAATTTGGGTTTGCATCTTGCCTCTTCCTGAGAGCAACTTCAACACTAATGGTATTGGAGTCAATAGAGAAGAGCACTGTCTTATGACCTAAAATGTCTTGTGTGATCTCATCAGTTCTGATTCACTCATATGCCAATCCCTGGACCAATTTCCAGGGCCATAGGAATGCAGGGAACTAAGTGTCTTAGGCCAAGATGCCCAGCTACACTGCTGGAGCCCAGGAATCTGTGTTTTTAATAAGTCCACCAGATTATTCCAGTGTACATTGAAGGGTGAGGACCATTGGTCTGGTGTGGCTAGGTAAAAGAATACCTAAGAGAGTGGAGGAGACCGCTGGAGATGGGAAGCACAGCATATTTTCCAGATATTCATATACATATGGATTTGCTTCAGATGCTGTCAAGTCTTGGGAGTGAGCAGGGAAAGAACATCAACCAGGTGTCCCACCCATCCAAGACCAGCCTTCATTTAACAAGACCCAAAGAAGCTTTCAGACTTCGGTCTCTCAGTTTGCTTCATCTGACCCAAAGTTATAAACCGGTGAGATCTCAGCTCTGGAAAAGATCCTAAGGGTCACCTAATCCAAACTCAATCACATTTTGATCCCAGAACCCTAAGGATACCATTTCTTGCCAACTGGTCACCTTTCCACTATAGAAATATTCCTCTGATACATAAATCCTCACTCCTCAAAGCAGTCAAAACATCTTTTAATGCTCTGGGCATTTAAATTTCCTTACTCTACAATGCAGAGATCTCCATCTTTATACATTCCTTCCACCAATTCTGGTTGTAACAAGAATGATACAAGACAACTCAATTCCTCATTCCAAAGTTGGCCCTGTGTGTACAGTCTTTGAAGACAGTTTCACACTCTTTTTCTTCTAGCTTCTAGCAAAAATAAACATGTGCTATGGTTTGGATAAGTGTCCCCCAAAGGCTTATGTGATAAAGGTTTAATCCCCAGTCTGTGGCACTAAGGGGACCTGGCAGGACGTAAGGGGTGGATCCCTGTGGAGGTTTTTCAGTCATTGGCAAGGGGTGCTCTACAGGATGGCGGGCCTCTGGTACCGTCCTCTTCCTCTCTCCTGTGTCCCTACCATGAGGTGAACAGCTTTGCCCAACCATGTGCTCCTTACCACAGTGCACTGCCTCGCCACAGGCCCAGAAGAAGCAAGACCAACCCAACCTAGCCTGAAATCTCAAACGAATAGTTAAAATGATCCTTTTCTCTTTAAAAGTTGATTACTTTGGGTATTTGTTACAGTAATGAAAAGCTGACTGACACACCTAGAAATGTTGGTCAGCCATTCTTCAGGTGAGATGGAGTTCAACCCCCTTCTTCTCCTGAAGGTTCCCTGCTTGTTCTGTGACCCTCAGAACACAGCACTCCAATGGTGATCTAGTGAGAGAACAGAACTGGCATCTCCTTTTAGATACCCTTCCAATGTGATATCCAGGCACTGTTTCAGCATGTATAGCAACCAACCACTTAGTGGGTAACTCAGGACAGGCTATCTCCCGATCTTCCCACCCCCAGCTCTGGTCTCATGTGGCTATCAACCTGCAGCCCTCTCATCCGATACTCTGTGGGCTTTGTTTTATGAACCCAAGTTTGTGCTCTTAGGTGTAATAAGTGAATTCAGATGATAAGGATGTGCTAAACAATTCTATTAACACTGCCTGCTCATTAACAATTGTAATCCCTTAAATAGCATCTCAGGGTTTAAAAAATGAAATTGAACAAACACTGAACACTTACCATGGATGAATAGGGAAAGAGGAAGATGAGAAGGGGAAGAGAGTGCTTGCTTTGGGTGGGACACACACTCTGGCCCAGGAGACAGAGCAGGACCACCAACCCCAGAACTGGTGGCAGCTGCCATGGTGATGATATGAATGAGCTCTCTTCAGGGACAGAGAGGCCTTACCCAAGAGCTGACATGAGCTGGATTTGGAAGGGCACTTCTGATTTCTTCAGTCAGCAAAGGAGAAGCCAGGCCTTCTGAGGAGCAGAAGCCACATGTGGAGACCCAGAAGCTCAAGCACGATGCACGTTCCAGGAGCCAGGGCTGGTCCTGGGGGTTGGACTCTGGGGAGAGTGGTGAGGAAATGAGGCTGCAAAGTTAGGTTCCAACCAAGACCCCAAAGGCTGTATCACATCTGAATATCATCCTATGTTCTCTGGGAAGAGAGTAAAGGTCCTCAAAGAAGAGAATTTGACTAGTGGAGACACTGGAATTAAGGAGGCCAGAGGAGAGGTTACTTTGGTCAACTGAGAAGTGGGGTATAAAAAATGTAAAAATTTCTTGTAAATTACTAAAAAATAAAAAAAACAAGAATAGAAAAATAGGAAAAGATAGGTATGGGCAATTGGTAGAATGGAAAACCTGAACAAATGCATTCTACTGTTATATACAACTAATTAGAACAAATAAAATTTAAATTTTTTAAATCAGGGAAGTTAAGATGAAATTTAAATGTGTTTTTATGTTATAGTCCTCAGATTGTCAAAATTTGAAGTTTGACAGGACCTAGCTTTTATGAAAAACATGCTGATAATGAGAGTATAAATTGGGCTGGGGTTGCATCTCAGTGGTAGAGTGCTTGCCCAGCATGCACAGGGCTCTGGGTTCAAACCCCAACACCACACACACACACACACACACGCATGCACACACGCACATACACACACATACATAAGTATATAAATATATTTATAATACATGCATATTATAGGCCTTCTTTGGAAAGCAACTTGTCAATATCTAATAAAGTTGCAATGTGCACGCCATTGCATCCAGCACTCAACTTCCCAGTTTCTATTCCAGGGAAACTCTCCCCATGTTCATAGAGATGATTGTCACAGCATTGCTTATAACAGAAAAAAAAATAAAGAAAAAGAGAAGAGAAAGAAGAAGAGAAAGGGAGACCATTAAATATCTAGTACCAGCTGAATTGTGTCCCCCCCCCCCAAATTTATTATGAAGTTCTAACTCACGGGATCTCTGAATGTGACACATTAGGAGATTGGGTCTTTAAAGAAGTCAATATGCCCAGTATCCCTACATGAAGAAGAGACTAGGGCACAAGCAGGCAGAGGGATGGCCGTGTTAAACCACTTGGAGAAGATAGCCATGTCCAAGCCAAGGAGAGAGGCCTCAGAGGAAACCTATCCTGCTGACACCTTGATCTTGGACTTTCAACCTCCTGGACGGTGAGGGAATAAATTTCTGTCATTAAGCCACCAGTCCGTGGTCTGTTGTGGCAGCCCGAGCAAACCAATACAATGGCATGCAATGGGTGTATGAAAAGAAAGATAATTTAATTAAAAATAAACTAGATCATGTGTATGGATATGGCTACAGCTTGATAACACACTGTTGAAAGAGAAAACAAGCAGCAGATAGGATATTTATATGAATCCAACTATGTAACGTAACTGAGAATGATTACAGAGCAATTTCAGGACAGTAGATACTTGTATATGTGTGTGTGTGTTTGTGTGTGTGAGAAAGAGAGACAGAGAGTCAGTCCTGTGCTGCATACCAACATGTCATCCAACAACAGGCTGTATATACATATAAGCATAAACATACACATACACAACAGTGATCCCATAAGATTGTGTCATTTAGTGATGTCATAGCTGTCTCGGTTTGTGTAAGCACACTCTGTGATGGTTATACAATGAAATTGTCTAATGATGAATTTCTCAAAACATATCCCTGCTGTTAAGCAAAACATGACTGTATAGATATTTGGTAACAGTAGATATACAGGAAGATATTGATAGTTTTACATATGTAAATAAAAGATAAATAGATTGATTTATTTATTGATTGATTCAAAATGACAGAATATGAACATTAGTTAAATGGTGGTGACAGGACCATGATGTTTTCCTCTGTATTTTACTCTATTTTAAAATACTTTCATAATTTTTTAAGAGTGTTACGGTTTGCTCTGAAGTGTCCACCAAAAGCTCATGGATGAGACAATACAAGAATGTTCAGAGGTGATTGATTATGAGTTCTGTAACCTAATCAGTGGTTAATCCATTTGAATGGATTAACTGGGTGGTAACCTTAGGCAGGTAGTGTATGACTGGAGGAAATAGGTCACTGGTGGAATGACTTTGGGACTTATATTTTGTCCCTGGTGAGCAGAGCTCTCTCTGCTTCCTGATTGTCATGAACTGAGCAGCTTTCCTCTGCCACACCCTTCCGTCATGAAGTTCTACCTCACCTTTGACCCAAGGAAACAGAGTCAGCCAACAATGATCTGAACCTCTGAAACTATAGACCAAACTAAACTTTTCCTCATCTAAATTTCTCTTGTCAGGTCTTTTGGTCACAGTGACATAAAGCCAACTGAAACAGAAATTGGTCCTGAGAAGTAGGATTGTTGCTGTGACTAACCTAACCATGTGATTCAGAAGCATTTGAAATTGGTTTGCAGGAGAATTTTTGAAAAGTCTGCATATGCAGACTGGATAATCCTTAGAATTTTTCAAGCAGAGCTTAATAAGAGATTCTTGTGGGAATTCAGAAGGCTGGAATGCCAATAGGTCTGAAGACAGTAAAGACTGGGCTCATGAGGTTTCAGAGAGGGTGGACTTTATTGGGAATTGGACTAGAGGCCATTTGTTTACATTCTGGCAAAGAAGTTGTCTACATTTTGCCTGTGTACTGAGATTTTCTATGAGTTTGAATTTAAAAGTGGTGGCCTAATTAATCTGGCAGAGGAAATTTCAAGGCAGCACAGCATTCATTTGCTGGCATGGGAATTGTTGGCAGCTTTTAGCCAAGTTTTCAATGATCAGAAATCAGAGTGGAAAGATCTGAAAACCTTATAATTTGACCAAAAACATGCTTGTAAAGTTGGGACAAAGAAAGCTGTGGTTGTTGAAGAGGTTACAGTCAATAAAGAGATGCTAAGTACTTATGCAGAGACAATAGGAAAGATGGTTTGTGGGAATCTCAGTAATTGGCGAGAGTACAACCACTACACACTCAAGGATATAAAAGTAAAAATTCCTTTGAGAAGGGCGCATGGGGGCACCCTGCTTATACAGTGGGGCCTAGGAAGTTATTTCATCAAGTTCAGCCACCCAGGCTGCACAGTCATCCAGCCACTGCAGTCAGTCATGGTCCTTGGAAGCCTGGCTACTGTTCAAGATGGTAGAAGATCATGGTATCATCAACATGGTGCTGGTTCTGCAGAAATGCAGGATGCTGGAATTGGGGGGTCCTGAAGGCTTCCACAGAGATTTCAAAGGAAGGCCTGGGAGGCCCAGGCAAAGTGTACCAGTGTTATAATCCCTGCAGGCAGTCCTTGAAAGAGCAATGCATGAAGATTTGAGAAGGAAGCCAAAGCTGCAGTGGAGATTCCCAAGATTAAGAGATGCCAGTAACATGGAACATCTACCTAGGAAAATTTAAGGAATTGAGCAGAGACAAGCCAAGAGAGGGACCATCTGGGCTGCAATCAGCAAGGCCAAAGGGGCAGAGCTACACAAGCCTCAAAGAAGAGAATATCAAGATGCCATGTGTCCCAGATGCTGAACATGGCCCATAACATAGGACATTGAGACCCTGCTCTCTTTGTTGATTTTTTGGAAATCTGGACACATACATATTTTTGTGCCCCAAAAGGCTATGGAGCCAGACCCTGAAAAGACCCAGGTGGGTGTCTGGTTCCACCACCACCTGTAACCTCATCTGTTTCCCTGGGCAAATCTCTCACCCTTGAGGCTCACCTCCCCTTCTGTGAAGCCAGTGGTTTGAACTAGATCTTGTCCATCCTCTGCCCACTCCTTCTCTTCAGGCTGTGGGAGGCTGTCTTTTACAGGCTTGGCAGCCACCAAGGATAGCCAGCCCTCCCTCCACAGAGCTGCACACAGAGTTGCTAATTTATCTCATCCAGAAGAGGCAGGTGCAAAGCTCACTGTTGAATCTTGGCATATCAATCGACACCTCGTACAGACACAGCATGAGAGTCACAGCCAGCAAAGCTGATCTCAACTTGATGGCGACTACCACGTTAATGTCTGAAGGCTGGGCTATTGTTTGTAAACAAATTCCCCAGCCTAATGTGCATCCACATCTGGTTCAAGCTTGGAAATTGTAATCACTAAAATTTCAAATTAAGCAGACAGTAGGACCTTGGCCCTTGTTTCTGAGGCTAATTGGGATATGTCAGAGACAAGCAATCAACCAATCTATCAATATTCATTGACTCCTTGTTCTGTACCATCAGCTCAGTGGTGAACTGGACAGATATGGTGTCCCTACTCTGCTATCCCCAAAGACATCGCACCTGCAGGGCCCCATCCTGTTTCAGTATGTAGTCCCTCTTCTCCCCTCTACTCTGATCAAAATTCTCTCCAGGGGAGAATCTATTTTAGCCCTTGACTTTTTGAGTTTGCTCTGTTCAAAGAACAATGTTGCCCCTTCCCAGAGGAATTTCAGGCATCAGGAAATGAGCAGGTGACAAATGCTCCAGAATCTGGCATCTTCCCTACACCCCTACTCCAGGGCTCCCAGCCACAATGGAGTGGGACAAATCCTGGCATTGCCACTCACTGACTTGTGCTCTGTCTTTAGGCAGGCTGCTCAGCTCTCAGAGTTTCCATGTCCTCATCCATAAAATGAGGGCAACAGGGCCTACCTTTCTGGGCCCTTTTCAAAATTAAAGGGCTGACCTATCTTTAGCCCCTGAATCTCTGATGATGCTCAGTGCACAGTGGTTGTTATTAATATCATGGCCTTAGGGGAGGGCAGGGGTCCCCTGAGGGATTCCACCTCATACCAGCCTAAGCAGTAGATTATGCACTGGGAATTTCAAAGGAGAAAGCCCAGGCTAATGATCGGGAAACTAGAGATTGAAAAATTAGAGTTGTGATGATGGGCTGTGGATTTAACCCCAAAATGGGACTCTCAGACTGAGGGTCTCCAGTCCCATTTCCCCACCTCACTGCCAGGGAGCTTCTGGGTCTCCATTCTCATCTACACTCCTGATGACCTTGGATTCAACTCATCCCTAAGGTCTATTTCAAGTCTTACATTCTGAATTTTTAGAATTCCCTCAGTTCAAACAACCAGCAGCATCCTTGCCTTCTTTCCATAAACATTTTTTAATGCAATAAACAATACAAAGACTCCTCCTAGTGACTTGGGAGGCTAAGGCAGGAGGATCACGAGTTGGAAGTCAGCTTCATCAATTTAGCAAGGCCCTGAGCAACTTGTACAGCCTCTATGGCCTGCACACCCTCTAGATAAAAATATAAAAAGGGCTTGGGATGTGGTTCAGTGGTTAAGTGCACTTGAGTTCATTCCCCTTACCAACAAAAGGAGGAGGAGGAGGAGGAGGAGGAAGAGGAGGAGGAGCAAGAGGAAGAGGAGGAGGAGAAGGAGGAAGAGGAAGAAGAGGAGGAGGAAAAGAGGAAGAGGGAAGGAGAAGAAGAAAAAGAAGACTCCAGCCACAGGGAGTGTAGACTTGAGGTGAGCCGGTCAATTAAGACAAGCTAAACGCACAGGCTGTCAGGAGTTAGAGGTGCCATGGGGTTCGATCGATCAGGCAGAGTCTAGGGGAGGCAGCCCAGGAAGTGTGGGCAGGAGCATCCGAGCCCCTCAGCACCCCTGTGGGCAGTTGGGGAGATGCAGGGAGCGTGTGGAAATTATCTTCGGATGGCTTTTGTACTTACAGGGAAATAGAAAGTGAGACCATCGAGGGTGAGCAAAGGTGGGAATGGAGGGGTCAGGAGAGGGGAGAAGCTGGGAAATAGTTACCCGGGAGAGGCACAGCCAGCACGAGTGAAGGAAAAGCATCATTCATGTCTGTACCTCGAGAACCCGGTTCTCATATCCTAGCGGGGCACCGGGGAGCGTTTATGCATTTGCTTTGCAAAATGTCAGGGAGTGCCTCGGGCTGGCTCCGCACTAGGCAGCACCAGAGGAGGAGACCTTTATGTCGGGTTCCTGTACCTCCCTACTGGCCAGATTCTTATGCAAGAAATTTAGTGGAGAGGCGAGGGAGGAGAGTGGGGAAATGACGCAGGAAGGGAAGGAACCAGTCTCAATGCTGTGGGCAGCCAGGGTTCAACCCCACCGTGGACCTCTGGGAGACTCCAATGACTCTCCATGTACCGTTACCCCAACTACGGAGTCTCTGAGTGTTCACACCAACTCCTGTCTGTCCCCAGCTTGGGCTGCTCCTGGCCCCGTTGACCCTGGCCTCTCTTTCCTGCTCCAGTGACTGGAGAAAGGCCTCAGGCTTGCAGTAAGAAAGCATCTGAATGTATAAGAACAATCAGTGTCAAGAAAATATGAGCAGGTGTCAGCAACATCTGTGCCACTGTGGAAGTGTCTTGGTTTAGATGAAAGATTGCATGTCACCCTAAGCATGAGACAGAGTTCTTCCCTGAAAAGAATGAATTTATTAGAGGAGTCTCAGAACAGCCCCAAACCTGAAAAAGGGGAAGAAAAGAAACCCTAAGAGAAGAAACAGAGAGGCACGGGTAAGTGCCCAGTGAACCTAGCCACTGTGGGATAAGAAGAGGAGCCGCTGCTGCCTGGGATGGAGGGACAGCGGAAACGGGGACCAACTGGCCAGAAGAAAAGAGGGCATGAGTGGAGACAGACTCTTCTGAGATGGCTGTATTTTGCCTTTGTAGCCAAAGCTGACACAAAGACAGGTGGCGGCTGCCAACTCAGAGATCCCGAGGTGCGGCTGAGAGAGAGACTGATGTCCGTTCAGAGCCACCTCTGGCCACCTGTGCCCTGCAGGTGCAAGACAGTCTTGATTTGCAGCTGGGCTGCTGTTAGGTAAGCTGTCACGGTTCAGCCCCTCTGCTTCAGGGAAGCGTAAAGCAAAGAAGGAACTTCTCGCAGGTGGTTATAAGACAGCCTGGAAAATAGATTCCCAGCCTTCCTGCACCAGGCGCCTGCCCGAGGCACGGCTGTGTTTTACAGCCACAAACGACCCCAGCACCTTTCTTCCTGCCACGCTATGAAGGTTCAGGAAGTTTGGCCTGTGGTTTATCCACTCCTGTTCCCCAAACTATGAGGGGAAGGGTAGTTGGGCACTTGTGCTCCTTCCTCTGATGAGAAAAAATTAATTAGTGTAAAAACACACAATCACATTCATACCACTTGGCTTGGGTGTTCTAATGAGGGAGATGATTGCTCAGTGCTGAGTCAGGCCAGAGTGGCCCCCAAGCCTGATTGCTATTCACTCCATGCCTGGCAGTGCTCCTGAGTTTAACCCTTGCCTACCTCCAGCCACCTCCTTTTCCTGTCCCTACACCTCAGTTGTGGACTCTCCCTTTCCTGAGTTCCACTCTTCAATTCTGTTCCCACATTCCCAGAGTTCTCCTCAAACTTACCCCAGGAGCTAGGATCCTCCTTACCTGTTTCCAAGCCCTTCTCTCCGCCCATGATTGACAAATTATCATGGAACACTTCTTTGTTCATTTTGTTCACTAAGGCTCAAGAACATTCAATGGCTCCCTATGACCCACAAATTACAATCCATATTCAAATGGAAGACCCTCCACCAATGATCTCCTGCTCTCTGCTTTCCATCACCTCAGCTCTTTACATCCCAGCAGGGTTTAGTGCATTAGCCAAATCCCTCTACTCGTTCTCCCTGCACGACTCCCTTCCAGCTTCCACGTCTCCAATTTTTCCCTTCTCCCCATCTCAAAGATTTTTCCTTCTTCAGCAAAACCATTCCCATCACTTAAATTCAGAAGAGATGGCAGCACTGGACTTGCCCCAAGACCAAGCATTAACTGCGTGAAGAGGGATCAGTATGTCCTTCAGGTCAAAACCCACATTCTTGGTGATTAAATAAACAAATGAAGGATCCCTTCATGGCCAGACCCTCCTGTTCTGATAACTTTGATACTTGGTTCTTGGAAACTTGAAACGTGGTCCTTGATACTAGGAGCCCCGGCCTGAGCATGTATAACCGTTGAACCATTTGCCTGGACAGCCCCCTAGATAGAATTTGCAATTTTGCTGATGCAGATTTTAGTGTCTTGTGAGACTGTTTTTTGAGCAACTTCTCTAAAGAGAGAACCCAGCCCAGCATCCAGAGCGTAATTTAAACTCAGTTTTGTTTTTCTCTGCTCCTCTCTCACATATGCAGTGAATACCAGGAAGTAATTTCAGAAAATGTCCTTTCCTCCCAGAAATGACCACCTTTTCCCCCTGAAGGGAAATGGAACCCTTTAGTGATGCTGTGAAAAGCTATCCTATTCTGAGACTGGGAGGTTTGGCCCCCCAGACGTGACCATAAGCTCTCTTCTGTCTGGTTCACTACTGGATTTCAGAGCCTGGCACAGGGTGGGTGCTCAGGACTCACCCCCTCAATCTGTGGACACATGGATGCATCCTGGGCAGCTGTGCTCCAGAACCAGAGTTCTGGACAGAAATGCACTCCAGGGAAAAACCAGGGACCTGCACAAACATCCCCACATTCAAGAACAGGAGGATTTGGGATGCTTCCCAGAGAGGTCTCTCTCATGTGCCCAGAGGCCCCTCCACCCACACATGTTCATCTGTCCCATTAGAATGTCCCTTTGTCCTTTCAGCTGTGCAGGGCCATGTCCTCCACTTGAGCAGCTTTTTGAGGGCAGTGTCCCTGTACCTTGTCCTTCTCATTTCCCATGACCCGTGACAGTGCTGGCAGGGTCCCGGACAGAAAGTGGCAGGTAACTAAATGAGGGAGATGTTCCTTGGGAAGGGGTGGATTTTCAGCTTCTTGCCGGGGCCCTAGGCAGAGCTGCGACATGCCCTCCTCCCCCCGGGGGACCAGGAGCCCTCCACTTCCTGCCTGGAATAGCCATACCAGTGCAATGCTGAGATCTAGCAGTTCCAGGATCACAGACTCAAAAATGTCAGAGCTGGGAGGAGCCCTGGAGACCCTCCCCAACCCCTTCATCCTCCTTGTATTTCAAGTGAGGGGGCTCGAACCCAGAGAAGAGAGATGACTGTCCAGGGGAGGGAGCTGAGAGGGCCCCAGCTCCCAGTGCCAGCTCCACTCGTCCTTACCACACAGGGTCTTTGTCTTGTGAGCCTCCTCAGGCCTCCTTGCCCCCTACTACTATGGTGCCCCTATCACCCCGTGGGCATGGGTGCCCATCTACCTTGCACACAGCAGGTAACTGGTGAGTACATCCACTGAACTAAGGAAGGAGCACTAAAATCAGAGCATCACGTGCCTCAGGTTTTTGGAGGAGAAGCCACCCTGACCTTCACCTGCAACTCTAAGTTTTGGGGTTCTAGATGGAGTGATGGCCTGGGGGTGAATGTTGAGAGAGGCCTTGTCTACAGTCCCACACACCTCTGTCCCTCCTCCCACACCCTGAATCAATATGGCCCCAGAGAGAGGAGCCAGAGTGCCATGGCTCAATGCTCTAAGTCAAACAGCACAACATCGTGCCTTCCTACCATGTGCCAGGCACAGAGTTGAAGGCCAGGGTCCCCTTCCATGAATTGATAGTACCCACTGCACAGCCCTGTTCTGAACAGATGAACCATCTCTGGTTCATCCCTTGCTCTTGTGAATCCAAGAAAGGTCTCCAAGTCTCTCAGTCCCCATGTCCAGCGACACACCTACCAACCAAGTCACTGTGCATCTAAGATCTTCCCTGGGGGCTCCAGCACCACACCACTAAAAGGGGAAAGGAAGTGCTGGACAGGGCTTACTGGCCTAGCTTCCTCCTTCTCCTTCTCCCAGGAAAACCCTCTTGGAACCCAGCAGCTCAGGGACACCTGCCACGCTCTGGCACTCAAGAACTCACACATGATAGTCTCTCCAGGTCCCACAACGGTCCCAGCTGAAGGAGAATCCATTTATACCCACCCTGCAGAGAGGCTCCTGAGTCTCACTGGAGAAATGAAGCATCATCCCTTCCTGGGGTCCTGCGTGAGTCACTATGGTCAGGGTCATCACTTCCCTCTTGCCCAAGACCCTTGCTTAGTAAGAGAACGTACGGCACCACTATGTAATCTTGTGGAATAAAATGAATGTTGATTAATAAAAGTGATTTTCCAAAGCTGTACTGACGTGTGCTCAATTCCAAATCCATTTCCCTGTTTAATAGACTGAGCAGGTTTGAGGGATGATTCTCAGTCAGGGTGCTTTGTCATGGCCCACAGAAACTCGCCTCTCCAGGGTGCCTTCCTTACCCAGGGGCCAGCACAGAAGAGGACAGGCCGGTACTTTCCCTAGCACAGCCGAGGTTCTGCAGACCCTGTGCACTCCATGTCCAGCCTGTGAGGAGCAGGAGGACTCTTGAGACTCTCTGGCAGTAAGTTCTACTGAGAAACCACAGCCACCTCAAGTCCCACCTGAAGGGTTCTTCAGGAGGATTTTCTTGAAAGCAAGATGGCAAAACTACAGTATAAGACAACAAACAAAAACAGAAACAACATTAGCTGGAGTTTAGAATCTTAAATTCGTATGAGCTTGCTGAGTGTCCTTGGGCAAATGGCTTCACCTTTCAGTCCCTTGTGCCCTTCCTCTATATAATGAGGGGACTGTACTCCATTAGTGATTCTCAGCTGGGAGCTGATCTCCCACCTAAGGGTGTTGGTGCTACTGCACTTGGTGGGTAGAATCATGGATCCTAAATGACTTACAGTGCAGGGAACAGTGCCATGGGATGAAGGCACCATCGCAACCAGAACACCAGGAGCAAACTCGCTGAGAAACACCACATTACATAGTCTTCTGGGATCTCCAGTGATGGCAGGTGTGCGATTCTAAAGTTCTAACTATACCTTCTCTCTCTCTCTCTCTCTCCCTTTCTCCATTTGGTGAGAGAGTGTCTTTTACATGCCAGCCACTGTTCTATGACCTTGGGTGACCAGAGGGAGCCAAACAAAGTCCCTGCTGTCATGGAGCTTGCATTTCAGAGAGGACGACAGGAGATGAACCCAGACACAACAGAGACGTGACCTGCTAGCACATGGTGATGGGTGCTGTTGGGAAAGGCCACACAAGTTCCATTGACCCCCAGTCCAAAGCCCTGTTTGCTGTCCCCCTCTTGTTTCTGCCTGTGTCCCTTTCCCAGTGTCTTGCAATGCCCCTCCCTTCCTCCTCATCCCCAGCATGCTCTCTGCAGCCCTCCTCCTTCCCCTCTTTGTGTCTCACACCCAGGGCTAGATCTGAATGAATGGGGCCCAGAGCTTGTACAATTTTAGGAGATCTCGTAAGGAAAAGACAACAGCATTATGAATACAAAATAGGTACAAAACTAAATATCTCAAGAAAAATGATAAAAAATTGCAAATTCTAAAAAGGTGACAAATACCTCAAATGTATCCACAACACAGAAAAATAATGTAATATTTGTATTCATTAACTGCCTGTCACACCTTCTAATACCAAACTTTTTATAATTATACTCGTTTGATGTCTGGAAGAATTCCATAGACCGGCCTCTGACGTTCTGTTGCACACTGCCATATTTCCCCTCTACTCACATACTTCTGGCGCTGGAGACTGCAGGCCCTGTTCATGGAGTGACATGACCTTGGCTGACATCTCTGTGTCACCTCACAGGTGAGTGAACACAGAGGGCAGAAGGAGCATCCCTGGAAGCCACTCTAACATTGGAATAGGTGGCAAATGGAAGTGACCTGAGGCCATACGAACATCCCACCGACCCCAGTTACATGTGTTCCCAACTCAAAGCACACTGTGTGGGCACCCACAGGCCACCTGATGCCACAGGAAGGGCTTGAGGGAAAGCCACGGTGAAGAGTCAGCAGTCCAAACTGGTTGAAGTTCAAATACCTTATGTAATTTTACAGAAATGTATGAAATGCCACAGAAGGATCCGTGCATCTGAGGGCCCTGAAGCCCAAGCCCGATTATTTCACAGCAAATGTCCCTCAACCCTCGCCCAATTTACTGTCCTCCACCTCAGGAAGGAGAATCATCCACAGAACACAGAAGTTACCACTTTTACGTGTATGTGAATTTGCCTGCTGGGGATGCTGGAACAAAGTACCATAGACCAGGTGGCTTTGGCACTGAAATGTATTTCCTCTCCATCCTGGAGGCTGGAAGGCTGCCTCCTTCTGAAAGTGCTGTGGGAGGATCTGTTCTGGGTCTTGCCTTGTAGGTAGCCATCTTCTCCCTGAGACTCTTCACACCGACTTCTCTCTGTGTGTCTCTCTCCATGTCCAAAATTTCCTCTTTTCATGAGGACACCAGTCACATTGGACTGGACCCACCCACATGACTTCATATTAACTTAACTACGTCTATATAGACCCTGTCCCCCACAAAGGTCACATTCTGCAGTCCTGATTGAAGGGGACACAATCACCCCCAGAACAGTGTAGAAATGTTACCCAGTGGTGAATCTCTGCAGAAACCCAGGGGAGACTGAGAAAGCCCAGAGAGACTCAGAGAGGGAGGAAGCTGTTATCTTGTTTACACTTTGCATTTAGAAAAATCACCTCATTAGCTGTCTGTCTGCATCCATGCCCAGCTGCAACCACTAAATCAATCATCGGGAGATCCGTTTGGCTTTCTTGGACACCATAAATGGCACATTTTTGAATTTGTTTTGATTTCTGTGCCTGTCTCAAGTGTCAAGATGATGGAACGGCTGGAGTGGCTGGAATCCGAGGACAGACAGAGAAGATGGGCCTCTTCAGGCTGCCAGGAGGAAGACTGAGAAGCATGTTGAAGACCCAGAAAGAATGGGATGGGAATCAAGGATGGGATCCCAGACCCAGATGGCCCAACATGGCTGCCCACTTTGCCTCTAGAAGAGGTGGACTAGCGTCTATCTAGGAAGTCCTAGTGAACCTAAGGAAGTTCTCAGGCCAAGAAATGACTCAAGATGAAAATATAAATTCAAGAGGAGGCCACATTGTTAAGGGATAGCAAAAGTGCAGGCGCTCAACGTTCTCCCTCAACAGTCTCCCCAGGCTGTTTCCGTGTGTTCTCCAGGGTGCCCCACCAGTGTTGGGGAGCAGGAGACCACCGGAGCAGCTCTGCCCTTGCAGCCCACATGTCCTCTGTACAGCCCACTCTTGGACATCAAACTCCAGCTCCCGCTGCCTTAGGACTCTAGGCAATCACCATGGGGAGCAGGGGGCGGGGAGCAGACACCCCAGCACTGTCCTGCCCCATCCCACTTCCTTCTCCCCCATCCATAAGCACCTAGGCCTAGTGATCCCTGCAGGGAGCCCCAGACCCCTGCATCTGCAACCAGCTGTACTGTGAGCCTTAACTGGGCTCCACTGGAGACCCAACTACAGGAAAAGCCATACTTACCAGGATTCTTGAAGGGATTACACAGCACTAACAGGCTAAGCCGTGAAGCGCTACAGGAATGTAAACATCAGGAGCATCTGAATCAAAGGGCAGGCTGGGAAGGACTGGCTGCGCTTTCAACTCCAAATGACCATCATTACAGCAAAATATGCAAGAGTCAGCCATGCCCACTGCACAGGCACCAGGCGGTGTTTGCTCAGGTCAGTTTGTTTTTAACTGTACAGTGAGACCCATCGGTGAATCATAAAATCAGTTGAGTGAGTCACAAGCAGCATTTGAAAAAAAATGAAGTTAAGCAGGAAAGAAAATGTCAGAAAAACAGCACACATCTTCTAGCTTGATGAAACTTCTGTCTCTTTTCCATATATGTGTGTGGGCATAGAACAAAATGTGAATGTATTTCTTACTATGATTTGAGGTCAAAATGTTGAAATACACTAAGGGACCATAATCCCTTAGAATAGTCGAACTTGAAGGTCAGCGTGCAGCCCTAGCTGGAGATCTTGTTGAAACGCAGAGTCCTAGGTTCACACTCCAGGGGGTTTTAAGTGAACACCGCAAATGGGGCCTGGGACTCTGCATTCAGCTAGCTCCTAAGTGGTTCCAATACTTCTGTGGAAAACAATTCAGGACTCACTGTATTGGAGAGGAAGCTCTGAATTTGATAGGACTGTTCAAGGAAGAAAGATAACTCAAGAGCTGGAGAAACCAAGGGGCAGAGGAGTGGGTATCAAGGTGAAGGTAATTCTTTCTTCCATTTGTGGAGATGAATTCTTATTTGGAAGGACTGGGCACCAATAGGCCATGTTGGGTTGTAAATGGCAGGATCCTGAGCCAGGCATGAGGAGAGGCTAAGCACCTGAATAAAATGTCTATTGAAAAGAATTGTCAACCAATCTGTGCACATCCAGATCACGTTAGGGGTAGTCTTTCCTGAGACAGTCCTGGACTGGGTGACATCTTGAAATTACTGTCAATTTTTTGTGCTTCCTGATTCTATGAGCAACAGGACAGAGCATGAGATTGGAAGACAGATTATCTCAAACACATCTGCCATTGATTAGAGTAGCACTTTTCATACCAGATCATGACTCATTAGTGGGTCATGAAACCAATTTAGCATTTTGAAAAATGAAATGGAATTGAATAGAAGAGAAAACATCATGGTGCATTGCCTATAATAAAGATGTTTGGTTATCTCTTGCTGCAGAACAAACAACCCAAAACTTAGTGGGCTTAAAACAATATTTATTCGCACATGATTCTGCAATTTGCCAGGGTTCAGTGAGGACAGCTTGTCCCTGCTTCATGGCCTCAGGTGCGGTGGCTTAACGGGGGCTGAAGGATTCACTTCCAAGATGCTCACTCGTTCATGTGGCAGCAAGTTGGTGGTGGCTACCAGCTGGGAGCTCAGCTGGGGCCTTGGAGCTTCTCCAAGTGGCCTCTCCATATGGCAGCTCCGTTCCCAGGGGGTGCATCCAAAGAGTCACCCTTCCAAGAAGACCAGTCCCAGTGTGTCAGAGTTCATCAGGCTGGCATTTACATCACCCTTGCTAATATCCCCCTGGCTCAAGCAGCTGCTGGGTCAAGGCAGGGTCAATGTGGGAGAGGACCACAAAGGCCTGACTACTGGGGGGTATGGCTCATCCAGGGCATGGCTCACCGGGGCACAGGAGTAAGCCTCGTTTCCTTAAAAAGGTTTTTCCAGGTGTGTGTGTTTATAAGTAGCCTATTGCTAATAATCGCACTTCAAAAAGTTTGAGAGACAGAGTAGTAGAGAGCCATGGACACAGGGAGAAGATAAATGAACGTTCTTCCATCTTTACTCCCTGATACCTCTCTGTACATCTATACCAATCTGTCCAGTTTTCTAACAGCTTCCTCCTTTTTCTTTCTTTTTCGTTTTCCTCTCTCGTTCCCTTTCCCCCTTATCTCTTTCCCTCTCAGTATCTCTGTCACTCAGCCATTTTTTTACACCCTACCTTTCACATTCAAACTCCCCCTTCAAGCATATGCATACCTAACCTAATGGAAGCCAGGGTCCCATGTGACCCATTCTCTCTGCACAGCATCACATACAAATGAGCGCCGGACCAGTAGCTGAAAGTAATTTTACATTTATTTCCATCTTCCTGCATCACTTCAGAATATTAATAGGAATCCAACTTAATAACCACAGATAAGCTCTGTGAAATTCCTCCATCTTTCCTCCCAATGTCCCGATCTATCAGCTGCTCTGCGGTCCCTCACTTGGCCAAACCCACAAGACTTTTAACACTCAGCCCACAAGGCATTCACAGCTACCTCCCCTCTGCTTCCCCCTCTTTCCTTCTGTAATTTGGCTTTACCTCTACAATTGGACTCTCTCCCCAAGATCTCAATTCCATGTCACACAGATCTAAAAACTAGATTGAACAAACTGAACCCAGATAGGGGAGTCAAGACAGAACTTGAAAGAACAAGATTCTCTTTAGTTATAACTACATGTGTAGTTATAAATTTCATCCCTGTCACACACATAAAATACAGTGTCTTAGGAGGAGCCCTGAATGGTGAGTGAGAAGATATTGATTTTAGGTCTGGCTCTGCTACTAATTAGGTGCATAACCTTTGACAAATCACTCAGCTTCTGGGCCCCGAGCTCCCCAATCTACACAATAGGTAATAATACACATTTCCAAAAGTCCCGGTGAAGAATAAATGAGCTGCCATATGTAATGTTCCTGGCAGACAAGCAAAGAGGTTAATTCTCCTTGTGATTCCTTACCTTTAAAATGGGGCAATGATATACCCCTTGCTCACCTCACAGGTCTCTCTAGGGATAAAATTGGAAAATACACATGGAAGCCCTTTCTTCAGAAGCCACAGAGCATCAGGCCAATAATGTACGGTGTTCTTTGTACTTTTTTGAAAGTAGAGATCTCAGCCTAGTCGCATTTGTGCACAGTGCCTTGTTCTAACAGGGTTCAGAGACAGCTAACATGTTTATGGGCCAATTATAGTCATAAGAATGCAGGTAAATGACCTTCTCTACTTCCTCTTACCAACAACAACACATTTTTTTCACCACAGCAATTCTGCCGTCAAGTTCAAGGAAGAGGACTTTGTTGCTTAACCCAAGTCTCGAAGGAAGGAGCAAAGGTTTCTTCAGCTCAATGGTTCTCTAAGTGTGGTCCCTGTACCAGCAGCATCAGCATCCCCTGGAAAGCGTAAGATGCAAATTATCATGCCCAGCGCAGGGTTACAGGCTCAGGAAATCACAAGCATGGAGCCCAGTGACCTATGATTTGGATACACTTTCAACTTTAAGCATGATGAAGCCACAGAAATGGCAAGAGGGAGAATGTTATTCTTCTGTGCAGATCCAATAAGTCTGGGGAAGGGGAGTAAGCCTTGTGGGGCAAGATGGTGTACTTGTATTTAAGACACTTTGGGACAAAAAGAATGAAAGATTTCTATATAGCACAGAATAAAGAATCAACAGAAGCTGAGGTCCTTCCCTTCTGTGAAGGCCCCAGTGCCTGTGTCCCCCAGAATCTCTATCTTGAAATCCTAACCCCTGAGATGATAGTATCTCAGGGGGAAGGATCTGGGGGAAAAATTAGGGCATGGGGGCAGAGCCCACACAAATGGCACCAGAGAGCTTGCTTCTCTTCTCCTTTCTCACTGCCACAAAAGGAGATGAGACAACAGCTGCCTATAAACTGGGAAGAGGCCCTTCCAGACACCACATCTGCCAGTACATTGTCATGGACTTCCTGGCCTCCAGAACCGTGAGAAAGACATGCATACTGTTTAAGTCTGCCAGTCTCCAGTGTTTGTTGTAACAGCCTAAGCCAAGACATTCTCTTTCCTGTGGTTCAATGTTCTTCTCCCCACTCCTCCTTTGTCTGGGAAGAAACTAACTGTTGCCTAAGAACTGCTGAGTGAGAGAATGGCTTTGATTCACAAAGCCAGACAAGAATTGATGAAAACTCACAAGACAGAGCAGGACCAGGGCAAGAGTAAGACAAGAGGCATCCAGGTGCAAAATGTTAAAAGGACACTCCCTTCTAGGTGGTACAGTGTAGAGTCAGAGGAAAGGGAGCTTCTATTTGGAGGGATAGAGAGCCCTGAAACCCAGGAGGCCAAGACTGGGCAAAGGGCCACATGAGGAAAAAAGGGAGCATATTTGTGGCGTATTCTGGAAAACTTAGGGAATATTCAACATGGACCATCCCAAAAGAAAGGGCACTGAGGTCTTCTCTTGTATAGAGCAAGGCGCCAAATGTACTGGGTTAGAAGACTCAATACATAGTTGTCCAGCCCCTTAGACAACACTGTGTGCTTGGATATTTCACTAAAGACCTTGAGCAAAAGACAGACGGCTCTTCATTAAGTGTGAGGATATGTGTTTCATTTCAGCCAGGGCAGCAGCACGAACTGAAGAGGGTGCCCCATCAGAGAGAGGCAGGTGATAGAGGCATCAGTCATGCAGTGAAGCATGTGATCACCCAGCTCAAGAAAGGGTATGCATGATTGGAACCTGCAACTTCCCACCACCCTAGAGGGCAGCTACCACCACATCCTATTGGTCAGAGGAGAGGGAGACTAGCATTCATTGTGTAATGACAATAATGATTGTTGAACAACTTTAAGGACTACCACTTAACCTAGGGCCTATCATGTGCCTCGTTGCTAGGCACTGTGTGTTCTAGGTGTTTTACACATGTTGTCACTAAACCTATCATCCCACACACTAGTGTCCCTGCCTTGATGAGAGGAAACAGCTGGTTTGCTGTATCCCCTGATCCAGGGGCACCACTTGATCATCCACATGGTCTACAGTGCAGGGCCCAGCCTGAGAGCCTCGTACAGCCCCTCTGGCTGACACACAGAGGTTGAGTGACTTGCTCAGGGTGGTAGCAGAGAACCAACTGCATCTGAAACAGAGCTATAGGGAATAGAGGCATTCATCCCCATGGATGGGTGGGACACGAGGAAAGGTCTGACTCTCTGAGAATAGGCGAGTAAGGAGTGAGAGGAGATTCTAGGGGATTGAGGCAAGCAGCTATGCAGAAGTGAGAAGCAGCAGGAAGCAGGCAGCCTACAGCCCTGGGGATGAAAGCAGGAGAAGGAACTGCTGGTCCCCCTGGCCACTTCTACCCACAGGCATCCAAAAATAAAGGGAGAGAAAGCAGATTTATGTGCTGGACTCTGTGAGGCTGGGCTTCATCTATTCATCTCTTCATTTCATGCATTTGTACTTGTGTGCATACACACACACACACACACACACTCTGAGCTCTACCATGGTCCAGGCATGTGTGTCAAGTGTTCAAGATTCAAAAAAGAGTAGGCCAGCCCCTGCTGAGGAGCTGAGGGTGCAGAGCGAGAAGACGGTAACTACAGTGTAGTATGAATGGTGCCATCATGGGCTGCAGGGGCCTCGTGGAGGCATGAAGAGGGGAGCCCCGACACCACCCCAGTATAGATGGGAAGGTGGCAAGGCCAGCTCATGAAAGGTCTCATGGACCTTTGAAAACGGTGAATCCAGTGCTATGCATTGGATTTTGCCAGAGCAAGGGAGCAATGGAAGTGTTTTAAGCAGGACAGTGCCATTATTGAATTTATTCTCTGGAAATGCCACTCTGGCCCCCACATGGAGACAACAGTAGGGTGGGTGACCAGTGAGGGCTCATCTCAGCACCACGGAGCATGGCCAGGCAGCCAGAGGAAGGGGAGAGCAGCAGCCCCACCCTGTCCCTAGACAGGCCCTGCCATGGTGGGGAGACACAGCCTTTCACCACCACCTCCTGGCACCCAGCCCAGTCTTGAGAGAGCCCAGCACCTTGACGGGCAGGGGCAGTCTCCACTCAGACCCCAGGCATCAGCTGCAGCTGCTCAAGTCAGAGGGGAGGCCCTGAGCCTGGGCTCGACCCAGGGAAGCACTGGGTCCCAGCATCTGAACTGTGATCAGAGGGCAAGTCCATCCCAGAGAGAAGCAGCCACGTGCCCATGATGGCAGTTGGGCAGTGCAGACCCTGGCATGGGGAGGAGGGCTCAGAAGGCCCAAAAAGGCTGGGGCCAAGGAAATTTGGATTTTGCATTCTTGTTGCCATTGTTGGCTCATGGCTGAGGTATTCATGAGGCTGTTGGGCACTCTTAGACACACACACACACACACACACACACACATACACACACATGGCTGGAGCACAGAGAAAACTGTTACAGCTACTTAAAATTAGAGTGAGACAAAGAGGCCAACAGACATGGACCTCAGATGCCCCCAGAGGTGGCTTCAGGGATCCCTGCTTCTACTGACCACACTACAGACCACAGAGTAGATACACCTGTCCTCGCCCCCCTGCCCATCCAGCTAAACCATCTGCTTGCGGAGACCACCAGAAGCTCCAGCTCAAGGCTGCTGACCAGTGCTGGGGAAGTCCCTGCCTTCTTGGAGGCCCTTTTCAGAGTGGGCCCCTTCAGGCGCGCAGACAGGAACAGGACCTGGGTCTTAGAAATCTCCTCGGGAGGCTTCTGCCCTGATCCTGAGGCCCAGAGAAGGAAGGCCACTCCCTCTACCTGTTGCCAATCTCCCACTTGCCAAGCCCTGTTCTGATGGCAGTGAGGCCACAGTGAACAAGAAGGGCCCCTGCCCTCAAGGGGCTCACAGTCTAGTCAGTTAGCACCAAGATAAGCAAAAGAAGTGTGTGGAATGAGACCACCATGAGTACCAGGGAGAAGGAGAAATTAGAGGAAGGGCTTTGGAGGTAGAGGCCATGTGAAGTAGGGCAACATTTGAGTGAAGACCTGAAGGAGATGAAGGAACCTTTTCTGGGGGAAGAATGTTCCAGCAGAAGGGACATTCAGTGCAAAGGCCCTGAGGCAGGGCATGCTGAGGTGTTTGAAGAAGCAAAGAGAGTGACATAGTGGTGAGAATTAGCTAGGAGGCAAGTCAGAAGAGAAGAAGTCCAAGATGAATGCAGAGGTGTAGAGGAGGCTGGTCTCAGGGAGCCCCAAGGCCATTGGAAGACTTGGCCTTTGCTCTAGTGGGCCAGGAGCCCCTGGAGGGCTATGAGCACAGCCTGGGACCTGCTGTTTCTTAGGTTTATTTGGCTGCTGTGTTGTAAATAGACAGACAGAAGGGCAGCAAGGGTGAAGTCAGAGTCCAGGGTAGGAGATACTGCTATTTCACAAATCTCGACAAGATATGATGGTGGCTTGGACCAGGGGGTGGGGAGATGTGACCACACAGAGGTGACATTAACATAAGTCACTGAGGATTGGACGCAAGATGTAAGAGGAACAGAGGAGTCAAAATGCCCTCCAGATTTTTGTGCCAAGCTACTAGAAGAAAGAGTCAGCAGCAGCCATGATGAAGGAGGCTGCAGGAAAGTGATTTCAGTCTGAACATGTTGTTTTGAGAGGCCACTGGACATCTGAATGAAGGTGGGGAGGAGGCAGTGGATACAGGCGTCATCAGGAGTTCAGAGACCAGGTCACCAGGGCAGAGCCAAGCCTGGAACCTGAGGATTCTGTGTCTGATTGACCTCCAGGGAGGTCAGTCCCATGGGCTCTGGAATGTTGGGAAGTTCATCATTTGAGAAAGGCTGGGCTGGGGATGAAGAAAATTGGGGACAACTCTGCACTGAGGGGCTTCAGCATCACGAGGGAGCTAGCACAATGGAGCACAGGCACTCAACTCAAGTCCCCAGTGTGTACAAGATACCATGCTGAGCAGTGAGCTAGATGGGTGTGCTTAAGGTTCGCTCAGGCAGCAGAATACCCACGGTTGACAAATACTCTCTAGATCCACAAACCCCCAAGCCCTGAGCTACAGAGAAAGGACTGGCTAAGAGAGAAGGAGCCACCTGCTGGTATTTGCAAAGCATCACCCAATCCATCAACAAGTATGCAGGAGCCTCTGGACTGAGAGGAGGGCTGGTGAGGGAGGTTTAAGTTGGGTTTTCCAAGAAGCAGATCCTGACACAGGGATCTGGTTGCAAGTAATTTAGAAAGAGCTCAGAGAGTACCAGTAGGAAGGAGAAGTAAGACAAGAAGTGAATGTCTTAATGACCCGTTACTATTGTGAGCAACTAGGCTCAATTCCAAGGACCCTCTTGGAGGCTATGCAGAATGCCTCTGGGAGGGGAGGAAACTTGATCACGCCTCCACTGACCCTCATCTGTCACTGGTTAAGGGCTCTTCCCTAGATGTTGACTTTCTGGCACTTCCAGTCCGTCCTGTTATAAATACTAGGGTGCCCGCAGAAATCAGATGCATACTTGGAAGTAGCTCAGCAAGGCAGAATGTACTTCTGCAGAAAGGTGTCTACCAAAGGAAGTGTGGCAGGCAAGCCCACGTGGGCGGGCAGTCCACCTGTTTTTATCCATAATGCAGCACTGCCCCTTGCTCTGTCTGATAGGAGGAGCAACGGGTTACAATCCATGCGATTGGCCAATTCCAAAATTGGGGCAGGCAAACGGAAGAGCCACAGTTATGATTGGATACAGATTGGAGAGCTCAGAAGGGCTAATTGGGTTATTTAAAGAAATCCACAGGCCCGGGTGCTACTGGGTAACTTTCTATTCGCTCTGTTTCCCCTCTGCCGCTTTTCTTACATTCCAATTTTACATTTAAGGCTAAATACTATATTCTGAAAATGGACCATGGGACTTTCTATTTCCCACAGTCCTTTACCTGAGCTGTGGCCAAAAAAAGCCCTCCAACAGAAGCAGCAGGAACCTCTCAGCATCTGCTGAAACCAGGGTGCCAAGGGGGTCCAGCAGGACACAGCATCCACAGCAAGGGTTTCACAGCGACTGTCTGGCTCCACAAGTGGGGACCCTATTTTTGCTTTGGACTCTAAGAACCATCTTTTTCCCAGTACGTAGGACTGAGATGAGTCAGCATTCCTGTGAACAGAGGTTGGAAATCCAGGGTAAAGGCTTACTGGTTCAACAGAAAGAAGGAGGTCTCGGTGTTCTCTGATTAAAAACCAGCGCTGAGGCAATCCCAACCAGTGTCGGAAGTTTGCAGTATGTTGGAGAGTAACAACCCTCCCCTGGAAATCTCCTGAGACACCAGGTTCTTTTTGTTGTTAGTGAATGTTGGAGTAAGTACGAAAGCAATGGCTGAAGATCAGGAAAAAGAAAGGGATGTCCCAGCACAGAACCTCACACCAGCCCCTGAAGCTAAATCCTAGGCCTTGTGGTTGAGGATTGGCCCCTAGTTCCTTCCATTGTAGATCTGAAGTCAGAACTCACAATTCTGAGAGTCTTTATCAGTTTGCCAAATGTGGGTGTGTGTACCATACACCTTTATGCAACCCGGGAAGATCCAGATGTTCTCATGAGCAAATCCTTTTATCATTCATATAAAGTACTGAGTTAAAGGGCCCACCCCAGAAATGATCATTCGTAGACCCTGTGTGGATCAACCTTGCATGACTAATAGAGTCAATTTCTCCTCCCCATATTGGTAAACAGCACCCCAACCTTTCCTCCCCCAAATTCTGTCTGGATGAGCAGTTCCTTGGCTTATAACAAGCCAAAACTGTTACCATTGGCCATCGGTTAGGAAACTTATTTGTGGGGTGATTACAAAATACCTGAGAGGGAGGTCGCTCTTTTTCAAGATTTCCTGACTACTACAAATAAATACCAGCCCTTTAGTGGTAGGCTTATTGAAATAGTCCCCTGAAAACAATGTTAGAATGCCTCTGGCTGGGCCAGGCACAGTGGCATATGCCTGCAATCTCAATGACTTGGAAGGCTGAGGCAGGAGAATTGATCGCTGGAGGCCAATGTGGGCAACTTAGCAAAACCCTGTCTCAAAATAAAAGGGGCTGGGAATGCTCAGTGGTGGGGCACCTGTAGAGGGTTTACAAATTCCTGGGTTCAATCCCCAGTACCCCAAAAAGGAGGGGGGGGGAAGAACAATGGTGACTGCCACTTATGGGCCAGAACACTGGGAACTGAATCTTTAGACCCTAGGATCTCTCTCCAATGGAACCCTGTTATTTCCCTCCTGTTAATCATTGTTAAATACTGGCAATCTCATGGGTTGTCTAAAACTTACCTTGTGGGATTCTGGGAAAGATTTAGTGAGAGAATATACTTGTCACTTCTAGGAACTCATATCTAATCAATTTGGGACCACCAAAGAAGGCCACATTCCCCCTGGGGTGTGAATCATAACTCCTCCCAAATACCCTCAGGCTAGGAGCTCAAAGTCCATTCTGCCTGGAGAAATGTCTGGGAATCCACCTGGCCTCTTGTTCCCTCCCCAATGATGGCTAATGCAATGTCAGTGCATTCACTGTCTGCCAGATACTTCCCCAATTACAGAACACCATCTGCCTGTCTACGCGCATGAGGTCGGTTCTGCCACTGACATACCATTTCACAGATAAGGAAACAGAAGTTCAGAAGCAAAGGTTTTTGCTAAAGTCACAAAAGCAGTAAGTGGTAGAGCCAAGAGTCAAAGCCCCTCCATCAGCACCACCCACCTCCTGGCCCCTGATCCACCATGCTCCTGCTCCTGGCGCCATCTTGAGCTGCTGCAATCCAGGCTGCCGCAGGCTCCCCTCTCTCCGTGAACCAGTGGGTTCCTGGTGTAAGCACAGACCTCTCAATCTTTCCAAGTTTTGAAATCAAGCAAATTTGTCAGGAGCCTTATTAAAAGGCAAAGGAAGAGAGCAAAATCAAGAAGAATTAGAAATGGGGAAGGAGACATTACCACAGATGCACTAGAGATTAAAAGATCACAAGGGAATTCTCCATCAACTCTGTGGCAACAAAATGGAGAATCCAAAAGAAATGGATATTTACCTAGCAAAATACAAATTACCTAAATTGACCTAGAAAGGAGAAGTAGAAAAGAAGAAGGCCAATTACAGCAGGAGAGACGAGTAAGGTGATTGAAGAGCTCCCATTATAAAAGGCACCAGGAACAGATGGTTTCACAGCTGAGTTCTATGTAACCTTTAAAGAACAAATAATTCCAGTGTTAATTAAACTCTTCCAGATCATAGAAAAAGATAAAACACAGCAATTCGCTTTATGAAACCTACATTGCCTTAGAACCAAAACCTGATACCGATCGCTTAGTAAAAGGCTACTGTAAACCAATGGTTCTCAGGAATGTGCGTGTAAAAATTCGAAGTAAAGCACCAGCAAATGAAATCTGGCCAAATGTCACAATCAGGTGGGATTTATCCTAGATACACACAGATTTATAACAGGAAATCCATTAATGTAATTCATTACGCCAACAAATTCAAGAAAAGAGTGTGGTTATATAATAAATGATGAAAATATTTGGTGAAATAAAAATTCAGAAATAGAAGAAATTCATTCATTCTTTCAAACAAATGTGTTGAATGCCTACTCTGCATTAAATCAAAGTCTGAACCCTGAGGACTATAGCTGTGATCAAAACAGACAAAAATCTCCTGCCCTCATGGGGCTTATACTTTAATGAGAGAGGCTGACAATAAACAAGATGCATAAGGAAAGTGTGTGTGTGTATTTTAAGATATAGAATAAGGAGAAAAAATCATAGCAGAGCATAGAAGTTAGAATTTCGACAAGATGGTCAGGGAATGTGTTTCTAAGAAGAAACACCTGAAGAGAGAGGGAGGCAGTTATGCAGGTATGGAGACCCCTTCCAGACAGAGGGGCGGAGTGTGAAGACTGCAGGGCAGGCTCCAGGCCCTTAAAGAACAGCCCAGCAGGCCAGAGTGCCCTGGGGGAATGAGATGGTACTTATTCAGCTGCAGCAAAGCAAATGCCTGTGGGGTAACAGAGACAACACAGAAAGGCAACATGCTGCCCCTGGACTAGGCTACTCTTGGACTCCCAGGCCTTTTCCTCACCTCAGAGATTCCACCTGACATTGGCAGGTGAGCTGAGCACTCTTTCCTCAGAATCACTAAGCCCCTCCCTCCCCTGAGTCCAGGTCCAGCAGAACCTTCAAACCTAGTAAGAGGAGGAAGTTCCCCCAACCCCTGTCCCAAGGTCAGCTCCTTTTCTACCTGAGGGTGAACAACAGTGAGATGATGTTATTCTTCCAGGGAAATTCCACACCCAAACCCACAGGGCTGGACTGACTCCCAAGGCCAGACAAAGCCATCACAATAGCTATGTCTATTATCTTCTGGGTTATTCCACTGGAAATCACACTAGAGTACATCAGGGACTCCAAAGATCTGTGTAGTAAGGGGAATACATGTTCTAATTCTTCAAGGACAAAGACGGTGAAATACACCAAGATTTCCATGGCAAGACAGCACACTCTCACTGTCCATTGAAAGAATGGTTGGTCAGACTTGAGGTAACATCACCACTTTCTCCAAGAACAATGGGGGGTACCTGGTCTACAGTTCTATACCCAAGAGCCAATCATGGTGGTTTTCTTAGAACAAGGGAAGCTGGCTCCAAAGATGAACCCACCTTTCAATTTCCAAAACCGTCAGACCGTCACCTGCCTCTGTGTGACAGTTCTGTGGCTAAAAGAAAATCTTGAATGGGGGCTCCCATACCTGTGGGAATCGTCTCCCATACCTGTGGGAAACGTCTAGCATAATGCCTGACCTAGAGCAGGTGCTTTTCCAATTCCTCTCCCCTTCCTGCCTTGTGACTTTTCAGTTTTCTACAATGCAACCCTGCAGATGTCACCTCTTCTATATGAACTTGGTCCAGTTGGACTTTGTGGGAAAGTGTCTCTTCAGGGCTGAGGAGAGGAGTTTGTGCAGACAGGTATGGCCCCACCTCTCTATTATAAACACCTGTGGGTGAACTCAGGTGGTCCTTTCTGTATATTCTCTTTTGAGAAATAATGGCTTAGGAAATCACATGGAGGTGCTGGAATGAACGAGAATGAAAGGGGGATGAGCCACTGGCTCCTCCCTCTTCACCAAAGGCAAGTCTGCACCCTTCAGATCAGATGGGCTGGAAGCCTGGGCTTGGAGGCTGGCGTCTGCTCTGAAAATGGAGAGGCTGTAGCTGCCGCAGCCCCTTCAATGACTCTGACCATGACCATGACCATGACATGCTTTAGGGAGATCACTCATTGTACGGTCGTCAGTGGTGTCAACAGTGAGAACCAGATGGTGCACAGGGTCTTCCTGTCCCCAGTCAGAAAACTGGCCTCATATCAGAGCATCAACACTGGGTGAGGTACCAGAAGACTCCTGGCTTCTCCATCCCTGCTGACTAGCCGGAGAAGGGCAGGCACTTCCCTCAAGCTTGCCAAGCCTCCACATTTTATCTACAAAAGGAAAATGTTATTGCTCCACCAAGGTTATTGAGAGGAGAGGAGCGAATGAAATAATGCTGGTGGCAGGATCCTCCTCATCAGAGCTACTTAATGCATTTAAAGCATCCGGTTCTCTGGAGGCCCTTCGAGACTGGCCTTTTATGATTCCCCACCCAACCACCTTCATTATCTGACACCTCTTCTCCTTGTCGTTCATCCTCATTTCAGTGCTGGTAAAAATGTTGCTAAAGCCCTATGCCAAAGGCCACAAGGAGCCACCTCGAGGTCAGAGAAATTGAGGTTTGGTGACTTGCTGCAGAAGGGAGAACATGCACTTGTTGGGAACCATGCAGCTGCTCAGCAGTGGGGGGGGGCTTGTCCCCCCATGCTAAGTGATTTGGGGGAGTACTTAGGAAGCAGTGGCTGCTCTAGGGCAAGCAGGATGTTTTGCTGCTTGTGTCCTAATCACTTTAGGAATGAGGCAGGGCCGGAGTTGTCCCTGGGACAGATCGCTGGGGTTAGCGGTCACTGGCCTTAGCCGGGAGCAGAGGATGCTCACTCATTTGTGCACCTTCCCATGCCCTGATGGCCATGAAGAGGACCTGCCTGATGCTATCTTGTGTGAAATGGTTCATGTTCACCAGGAACCACAAGGGCCAAGCTAGGGATCAGGACACGGGCTCAGACTGTCCTTCTACTTTCGTTTGGGTATTTTCTATTGTTTTCCTCAAACTGAAACAGGAGTCCCCAAGGCTTGGAGAACTCAAGCACCCCTGCCTCAAGGGCAATTTGTTTACCTATTCAGCACAGTGTGTGCTCCCAAGTTTATTCAGAAGATGTTACTTGCCATAGCTTCGCAGAAAAGGGTCAAGATGTCAGAGGAGGGAGGCTGGCCAGCATCCAGCCAGGAAATGGGGCCTGGGCCCAGGGGACAAGGTGGACCCAAGGGTCGCCAAGGCTCTCAGTGTCTGTCCTTCACACCTGTGTCTGCCAGCCTCAGGCAGTAGAGAGCCGTGTCCCCTTGTACCTTCTCACCCACAGGGAGATGCCTTCGCTTTACCAAGTCAGAAGAACTGATTTGAGAGAAGCCTACTGACTTTGGGAAAAGGGCATTGACCAGAGAGACAGGAGAAGAGAACCTACCACCCAAGCGCTGCATGACCTTGGGCAGGCAGTGTCCCCTTCCAGTGGCTGGGACTGTCACTGAGCTACTGAGCAAATGGATTTGGGTGACTGGCAGGAGGGGAGAAGAAAGCTGGAACCAGGCACTGAGCCCGGAGCTCCTGCCCAGCTGCCATTTAAATGAGCATCTCACTCTCAGGTGTTGCTGATGAGGTCCCCCTGCATGTGATGACAGGTGACGTGTACCTGGTGCTCACGATGTGCTGGGCGATACTCTAGGTCCTTCACCTGGTTAATCATTTAAACCTCAATAACCCTTTGGGGGTTGTGGGGCTTTAGAGCTGTTAAGTCCCTTGCCCCGAGTCACACACCCAGTAAGTGGCCCAGCAAGGGTTGAACACAGGCAGGCCGGCTTCCAAGCCCAGGATCTGAGCCACACCAGATCCTGTCACGCAGGTGTAAATAGCCTTTTATCATAACCATCTTCTTTGATCTGGAAGCTTAGAGCAGGGTCAGTAAACCATGGTCTGAGAGCCCCAGAGCCAAATCCAGCTGGTCCGCCATTTTTATAACTAAGGTTGCATTGGAACCCAGCCACATGTTGAGCAGGTGCTCAGACACCAAACAGCTTCCAGAATGTAGACCCGTTACCTTTGAGATCCCATGTAAATGCTTGTCAACCCCTGACCACAGCATGCACTGTCTGGGTCCTGAGATGGCCCTGGTGACATGACCCCCAGAAAAGTTTCTTTCCCAAGTCTCAGTCTCCCCGTTTGTAAAATGGGCTTGTTGTGGGAATTTGGTGAGCACATGTGTGCACACGTAAAGTGCCAGAGCCCAGGCAGGTGTGTGAGGAGGGTTACCAGCTCTCCTTGCTGGAGTGGGATGAAAATTATGACCAATCCCAATCACACCACTGAGGACAGGGCAGTGCAGGAGAGGAAGCATTTGCTGGAAGTTTCAGGAAGAGCAAGAGGCCCAGGTCTTCCCAGGCCACGTCCTGCACTCCGCCACCTCCTCTCCCTTCCCCACATCCCCAGGAGCCCTGGTCCTCATTTGTGTTCATCAGCGTGTAGAGCAGCCTGGCTGTTTGTAGGTTTGCAGCGTCTGTGAGCACCCACAGCCACAGAGCTCTCCAGCACAGGCATTTGTCAAAGATGACACGCCAGTCATCCATGCCACCAGAGACAGTGACAGATGCTCTCTCTGGTGCCGCCGTCCAGGCGACAGAGGATGGATGGGGCTCTGGCATCCACTAAGCCAGCCTGCACTGGGAGCAGTGGACCAGGCAAGAGACAAATTGCAGCCGGGTCAGTGGGCGAGGTGGCTCAGTGCCCAGCAGATGCAGACAGCCTCCCACAGCAGGTCCCTCTCGGCACACTCTCTCTCAGCCTCTCCCTGCCACCCAAGACCTGCCCAAATCTGGTGTCCACTTAGCAGATGTGTGTGGCTCCTGCCAAGGTGGTGGGTGCTCATGGGCTTCAGGTCTAATAATAATAATAATAATAATAATAATAACAACAACAACAGCTAGCACATCTGCTGCATTGTTGTCCTAAGCACTTTAACTCAGTTGACCCTTAGCCATCCCATGATGGAGTAGAGGAAACACAGCCCAGAGACATTCAAGGACTCCTCCAAGGTCACACAGTAAGTGTCAGAGGCAGGGTTGAGTGCTGACATCTGGCTCCAGCATCCACTGCCCATCAGGATCACTGTGTCAGAGTCTGGGACAGAAAGGCAACCACGGCCAAAGCGGGCAACAGGAAACAGAAATAAATGATCTGGGCTCAGGCCAGACTCACCGCTCACCTGCCAAGTGGACAGGAACAGGTTACCCTGTGTCCATTTCTCTACCTGCAAAATGGGCAGTGGCTGCTATGCATGATCCTGCAGGGGTCCCAGACCAGATTCAGGACTGGCCTCTCTATCCTTCTGGGATCCCCAGGCTCCCCTGCTTCACACCTTCACTGCCTCTGCCTGTCCATTCCAGACTGGGTTTCCCCAGAGTACCATCTTCCAGGTCACTAATTAACTGATCCATCCCCTCTGTGTCCCTGAGGCAAGTTCACAGTCCTCTGAGGTTTTGTAAAAATGTTTATGCTTAGAGACAGCCAAGGGAACAGACCACACAAACAAAAGCCACCGTACAGAGCTCTGGAAGACTTCCTGAAGTCTTGCACAAAAGCTGCCCCTGGGTGTTTCCCACACACAGGAGCCTGCTTCCCAGCCCACCTCGATGAGGAGTTTGGAAAGATCATGGTCTGGGGTGCAGCTCACCCAGCCACTTGCAGGGGTGGCAGGTGGTTGCAGAAGCACCTTCCTTTCTTGAAGTATTGTTTCCTCATCTGTAAAATGGGATAATGATAGCACCCATTGCAAGGATTAAAATTCAAAAAACACTGAAAATAGTGCCTGGCACAGAGTGGGCACCCAGCACAAGTCAACTGCTGTGATTCTGTGTTCAGTTGCCTTCATGGGGAAATGAAGGGGTAGGTTTCATATGGTGCCTGGGCTTCTGATGAGGACCTTCTATGGTGTAGTGACAACCAGGGGATGCTTCCTTATCTCCCCCCACAGCCGGCACCTTTCTTCCCTCCATCTGTGAGTCCTGCCGACTGCTTCGCTCACCTGAGTGTGGGGTAGAGGCACCTGGGCATACAGGAGGTGTTAGCTCTCTTATTCACGGTGGCAAGTTGTGCCAACCTCCTGCCAAATGGGTTCAGCTCCAATGGTTGACCCACCAGGGGAGACTGAGCTCTGGGGCCACTCCCTGCAATGACCCGTGTCAAAATCCTTCTCAAGGCTGCTGCAGGGAGCCATCCACACAGTCCACCTTGTAAACTGGGCCGCATCAGCCCAGCATCTGCAGGAATCAGTAATGCCCGTTTCCCTGGATCCCTGTGCAGGGGACTCATCTGGGAAAGGGTCTCTCGTGCTGTTCAAGTGCTGACAACACTCAAAAAGGCTTTTTTATTTTTCAGTCTATGGGCAAGATGCCACCAAACTAGAAAACATTGTGAAAGAGACCTGGAGGGACTTTTTTCTAGCTTTTTGGGGGTCCAAGGTGGGCTTTGGAGTTGACTTTTTTTCTTTCTCACTGATGCTTTTTGGATAAACACATAAATCAGCATCATCTATATTCATTAGATAACGTGCCTTGTTCAGTACAAAATTACCCCTGTTTTGCATGATTTTCCCCCCTTGTGATTAATATAAATGACTTAAGTTAATTATGTTTCTCTTCATGGAAAAATGTATTTGTCAAAGTGCTGAAACATCAATAAAAAATAAACGCTGTCGTTTGAAGAAGGGAGGAATTACAGATGAGCAATGGGGAGATGGGGAAGGGAGCAGAGTGGCCCGTCTTGGGATGTCAATCTGATGGAGTAGACGCACTTTGTATTTACTAACAGTGACAAAAGCATTTTTCTTAGTTAAGCACTCACGGTCCTGATGAGGTAGATTGATGTCATCATTATTAACAATAACGACCGACACCTCAGGCACAGAGAAACCGTCTTCCCCAGGATCCCTAAGAACGCTACATGGATTGAACCTCACTGAGCCCTCCCAGGGGACACCAAAGCTGGGCTCACCAGCCCCCCACAATTGGACCCAGGATATGGAGTTTGCAGAAATAAAGAGGGAAATACACATGAGATAGGCCAAGTGAGCAAACTGTGAGGGTGTTATGGAGTCCTAGAACAAGAAGGAAGCTTTGGGATTAGATAGTCCAACCATCTCACTGGGCCACTGACAAGACGAAGGTCCAGAGGGCAAGGGACTTGCCTGAGGGCACACAGCATGTTAGTAGCAGAGCCAAGAGGGAGCCTGGGACTCTTGACTCTCATCTCCAATCTCTTCCCTACATTTTGCTCCTCCCTCACCACCAGGGATCCCAAACTCTCTTAAGCCAGCTCCCTCAGATTGCCAGAGAGTCAGGGCCATGGGGTCACCTCTGGATCACTAACTTTTGCCAAGATTCCTGGAATGCCCCACCCTGCCTGTCTTGGTTGGATTTCTTGGAAGACCCTGAGGCCAGATGGTGGGCACTGGTGGTTTATGTGAAAGGTGACCCCAGGACACCAAGTGAGGGGTAGGGAAGTAGGACAAGAGGAAAGCCAACCCCCTGTGCACCATGAGGGGCCACTGCTCCGAGCACCACGAGAGACGTGGAGACCGTGGCCTCCCACGACCCTGCGAGCTCAGGACAGGAAGTGCTTATTCACTGACTCCAGGCCTCTAATTTCCAGCCCCTCTGGTCACCTGGCATGCAGCCTGAGCAAGCTCTGTAGAACCAGAAAAGCCAGTGCACCTGAAACCTGAGCAGCAGGGGGGATGCACCAGAGATCCCGGTCACTGTGCACGGCAGGTACAAGTGACCCTGGATGCAGGCCAAGAAGATTGGGTCAGGCAGCCACAGTGTCTGTGACACCACCCTGTCCAGGAGCTCCGAGTGCCCAGGACCTCCCTCCACCCAGGGAATCTGAGCCTCCTGCCCTCTGATGGTCGGCAACCGCTCATCTGGCTTTTCCATGGGCCATCTCATTTTATTGATCTTCTTAAATATCTAGTCCTCTGCAAATATACTTTAAGTTGTTGAAGGGGGAAATTAAAGTCATCATCATTTAGTCATTCAACAAATATTTTATTCAGCACCTACTGAGTGCCAGACCCTCTTTGAGGTGCTGGGATAGAGCACCAGAGAGCAGGGAAATTCTTGTCAAGGAGTTCACGGTGCAGAGGTGGAGAGAGATGATAAACAAGTAAATGAACACTATGGTTTCAAGTAGTGCTCAGGGATTCAAAGATAAACAAAGCAGGGTAAGGGGATAACATAATGGAAGTGGGGTATTCCTGGGTACATTTGAGCGAAAGCCTGAGTAAAATAAAGGAGGGAACCATGGCAAAAATCTGGTGGAATAGCATTCAGTCAGACAGAACATCAGTCAAAGGTCCTGGGGAGTAGTAAGAAGGCTGGTGTACACTAGGTAAAGTAATGGAGGAAGAAGAAAGAGGTGAGGTAAAGGAGGGCTGGACTGTGTGACAATTTACCCTTAAGCAGTACATGAAAAAAGGTACTCTGAGTAGACAATGTATAGGTTGGGTTGGCAGATGGATGAATGATGGATAGATAAGTGGTGGATGGATGGATGGATGGATGGGGATGTGTGGGAGGGTGAATGGATGGATGGTGGATAAATGGGTAGATGGATGGTGCATGGATGGTGGATGGATGGATAGTGGGTGGTTGGGTGAGTGAGTGGTAGGTGAATGGATGGTGGGTGGGTGGTTGGGTGAGTGAGTGGTAGGTGGATGGATGGTGGGTGGGTGGATGGATAAATGGTAGATAAATGGGTAGATGGATGACGGATAGATGGATGGTGGGTGAGTGG
>JAJEJO010053258.1:0-22392 GCA_020662805.1 Glaucomys volans | reverse complement strand
GGTAGAGGGATGGTGGATGGATGGATGGTGGATGGATGAATGGGTGGAGGGGTGAGTGGATGGATGGATGCCTGGGTGGGAAGATGAATGGATGGATGTAATGGGTGGACAGATAAGGAAAATGACATGGTAATGGATGAAGAAAGAAGAAAATTAAGCAACTTCCGAGGGAAGAATAGAGCATGCGTTGAAGGCCAGAATTTACAGAAAAAGCAAATATTAAACCCAAAGTATGAGCACTTACTAGACTAAAGAAGCAGTTAAAGGGGGAACTCAGGCCTCAGTCAGTGAGAATCCTAGAAGACTGAATGTCCTCATTGTGCTTTACATTCCCTGCAGAGGCCCAGCTTCCCCTCATGGTGAGTCTCCAACAGCATTTAAGTCATTAAATCCAAAAATGTTTAATGGTTTAAAGGGAGCATTAATTAAACTTTGGTGGCTGGAAGCTAGTGAATCATCCCCTCCATTATATATGACCATGTTTACTCATTGGGAGTCCATTTTTAATACCAGTCTTTTAATTAAAGCATGTCACCACAGTCCATTAGTGAAGAATTTGGAGGAGGAGATGTGCATGTGGGTGTGGGCAGAGTTTAACTCAGCATGTACTATTTGCTGGCAAGTCACGGGGTGCTATGAGGGAAGAAGGCGTAACCAAAGGGCATCAAAGCACTTATGATTTAACAAGCTAAATCACACAAACAACTGAGAAACAATCACATGTCAATCATCACTCACCAACTAACTAGTATACTTCATTAGTAACTTTTCCACCCAGTTTAGTTTGGGAGAGACAGCCAGATTGTAAGAAAATTTCTGGGACATTTCCTTTTTTTTTTTTTTTTTTTTTTTTTTTTTTGCTTATTGATTCATTGAACACAAATGGAGTACAGCTATTGTTTCTCTGGTTGTACACAAAGTAGAGTCACACCATCTGTGCATTCATACGTGTCCACAGGGCAATGACGTCTGTCACACATTCTGTTATTATTCTTACCCTCCCCCAACTGGGACATTTCTTTTTAATCAAAATATACAGGGTATGCTGTGGCATTGGCCCTGATGCAGTTGGATATATTTGGATATTTGGGGAAAAGTCTGCTAAATCTTCTGAGACCCAGTCGAGCTCACGATGGGTAAAATGAAAAGTAGTCCTTATTCAGAAACTCTGGATTCACACTTTCTAATTGTGACCCTCCAAACCCCCAGGCCCAGACCATGAGAATGGATTTCCAAAATGGTGGGAGGTCCAGAGTCCCTCTAAAATTTTCATTCACAAGAGAGAGATTCCATATGTTCATGACATTTCATTCTCTTAGTTTTCAAAGGGGTCCAATAGGATGGATGGTTATAACACAGAGCATTATGTGTGCTCTGGAATGAGGAGTGACCCACCACATGCGACTAGAACTTAGAGAAAAGGGCGGTTATATTCCACGGAGTGGGAGACATTTGAACTGGACCCAGAAGACCAGTTAATCATTTGAGAGTAGAGAGAAGGGGAAGGAGAGCCCTTCAAGGAGGAGTCTTCTTCCTCTCGCTCCTGCTCAGGATGCTCCCTAAGAGTGATGTGATTGTAGCAGCTACGTTGACGCCATGAGGCCACCAGCAGAATGGCACAGCAGAAGGGTGGAATAAACCAGGATTCTGGATGAACCAGCTCCATGATGGCCTTCTCCAGCCCGCTTATTAAATTAACCTTCTAGTCTGTTCCATTCTTCGTCAGATTTCTGTTATTTGCAGCTGGAAGCCCCATAGCCATTGCAGCCCCCCTGCACCCGCTCTGCCCCCTACTTCCCCCTGTGTATGGGTGGCTCTGGACACTCCTCTGCTCTTCCTTCCCAAGGCTGTGGCTCCTTCATCTCCAACTGCCCCCCCTGAGCCTTTCCCTTCTAGCTCTTCAAGAATATTTCCTTCCCCACCTAGTAGGTTCTTAGATCATGCATGATGAATAAGGGAATGAAAGGCCACCTAGGAACAGTGCCTTGTAACCCATGAAGACCATGGCACCTCGACGTTGCTCAGCAAAGAAATTGTTTTTCATTAAGCCAAATAACTCTGGCAGTGACCTAAAAACAAGCATTTGAAATGGGCACAGAGGACTTCCAAAAATTAAAACACTCTGCACTGAGAGGGGAAAATGTGCTTAACCAAAAGCACCTGCAGGAGATGCTAACATTTCCAAATTAGGGGCTCTCTGAGCTTTTGCTGCATTAACACGCTGCACAGCCATTAAGACATCAGAGGGTGCAAAGCGAGCGTTTTAAAACATGTTTGTTCTAAGTAAATGAGATGTGCACACAGACACACACACACAGGGCACTCAGCTTCCACACGATTATCTGCCTATGTGGTGGTGACTCGTTTGCCACCATGAGTCCCCTTCAGGGACAGAAAGCCCATGGATGCTGTTGCCAGGGCAACGTGGAAGTCTCGGGTGCATCCTGGGTTGTTAGGCTGTGACCGCACCGTGCCCCTCCTCATCCGCTAGTGGGACTCACTGCGTTCCAACCCCAACTGTCCCTACACCTTCCAGGGACATACTCCCAGCCTGCTTCTAGCCATTCTCCCAGTGCAGGTCCACCCTCCCCACTGCACTGTGAGCTCCCCCGAGTGGGAGGGACCAGGCCTCACTTTTTGTGTGAGCCTCTTCATTCTAGCTCTTCCATCCTCGGGTGGACTTACCCATCTGGTGAGTGACAGCCCGTCTGTGTGAGGTCAGCTACCAGTTGCCATCTCCAGCCAGCACCTCTGCCCAGCTCCCCACGCAGAGCAGCTCCTGCCTGGCCTGCTCCTTAGAGGTTTTGCAAGGCCAGAGGATGCTCCTGATTCTCCATGTCCAGCTTTTGGGGACTCCTTCTTCAGGTCCCAGAATTTAAATTATTACATACCCCTCAGGGAGAAAAGGATATATAAAGCCAAATAATTCTGGTAATGACCTCAAAAGATATACATATATAAATGCAGCTATATTACATATATAACATAAATATATATTACATATACTTTTATATATTTATATAGATTATATAGATATTATGGATAATCTATATAATACAGATTTATATATATATACACACACATATATATAAGCTCATTTTATATATATGTATATATATTCTCAAAAGAAGTTCTTCCTGATCCTCTCTCTGTAGATGCCCTGGGTTTTGCTTTATGGTCACACTCAGGGTATCTTCTAAGTCAGGATCTTCTGTGGGGTATTTCGTGGTAGTTGCTTCTCTGCTGGACTTGAAGTCCCACAGGGCACAGATCAGCCCTGTTTGCTCCCAGCCACCCCCGAGTGCCTGACACTGTGCCTAGGACAGAGCGGGCCTTCAGTGAATATCCATCAGGGGAAGGCAGGTGTTTTCCCCACCCACCAAATGTGCCAGACTCTGCACAGTCAGCAGCACCAGGGTTTGAGTTAAGCCCTTTCCTCCCTTCACCTCATACAGTTCGTCCAGCAACCTCAGGAGGTAGGTTTTACTCCTATTCCCAAGAGAGAGGCAAGGAAACACAGCTCAGAGGGAAGCAGCATGTCCAAGTTCACTCCTGCCACAGGGGCAGAGCCCGGTTGGAGATGTGGTTCTGTGAGACGCCAGATCCATCCTGCAACCAGCCTCCATCGCACCAGTCACAACACACGGAGTTTGTAAATGTCAAGGGACTCAGGGTCAGAGAGCGGGGTCTGAGTCTCAGCGTGAGCTTCCTAAGCAGCTCTGCCAAGGCAGCCCTTAACGTCTCTGATGTCAGTCCCCTGGTCTGCCTCTGTACCTCCACAGCAGAAAGGGGGAGACATCACACACAAAGGCCTTCAAAGCTTCAAGAAGAGCTGCCCAAATGGGGATCTGACGGCTGCTCCCCAGCTGCCTCATCCAAATGTGAACTACCTCCCCACCTTCTGGCAGATTCAAAAACTGGAGACTACTGGCTGAACCAGCACAGAGGCACTCTGTTGGACTTGCAGAAGGTTTAAAACTTTTTTTTAATTTGTCCTGTAAATATTAAGAGGCTTTATCTGGGAGTTCCATTTCTACCTTCTCTTGGAAAACGAGCTCCAGCAAGTCCTGCAGTTCTGCGTGGCATCCATTGGCTGCACGGGAGGGGTGGCCATTGGCTGCACAGGAGGGGTGGCCGTGCTCTCTCCGGGTCGCCACTGTTCCTGCCTGCAGCTGGCAATCAGGTGTCACTTTTCTGTGCACCTGTTCCCTTGCTTTTCCAATGTTGGGGACACCTTTTTCTGCATTGTAACCATCAGAACGGGAGGAATGAAGCCTGGATCTCCAGGACAGTGCTGTGCAAGAGGATGTGAGTGGAGTGAGTGGAATTCTCTGTGCTGGTAGAGAATCATCGCAGAGATTTAATACAGTAAGTGAACACGTTTCCAAACAACACAGACCAAGCAAATTTCAACAAACAGGTGACAACCCAGCTCCGTGTTATGTTGCCTCTCTGGCCCCTGTGAGAGCTGGAGTTTCAGATGCCTGAGTGGTTGAACAAGGAGCTACGTAACTCAGATACACAGTGGCTCCAATGCTGAGCCACTGCCTTCCCCCTCTCAATGGGCCTGTGACCTCAAGTCTATCCAGTGACCACTAGAAGCTATGTCCCTGAGACCCTGCAGACTCCAAGACCCTGAGACCCTGAAGAGCCCAGGAAGATGAAACCGATGAGCCAGATTGCAAGTGTCCTGCCTCCTCCAGTTTCTGATCTACAGGAGAATCCCAGGGGAAGCAGGGTGAGCAGATCAAATAATAAATAATAAAACTGCCCCAATTCCTGGGTTGTCATTTCTAGTTTGCAAAACACTGTCATCCACTCAAGAGTTGTTTGATGAATATATGTTTAGGCTCTAGTACGGAACAAGCACTGTGGGCATGGTGTCAGAACTGGTGTTCAAGATCTCTGCCCTTAGGGAGCTTCCCGTCTGGTAAGGAAACATCAGAAGCTACATTTCTACAGTATTTACCATGATCTAGCCTCCCCGAAATGCTTCACATAGAGCATTTCCCCTTCCCAGGAATTCTATGAGATAAGCACTGTTATTCCCATTTCACAGGTGAGGAAACTGAGGCTACTAAAGTTAACTGGTAGAGCCAGTGGCCTGATTTGCAACATGTTCCTGGAGGTGGACTTTTGTGACCACAGATTGGGTCCTCACCAATAAAGAATTCCCAATGCCAACACTACATGGCCAGGTCACCCCATGCCCAGGCCCTGGACTCTTCTTCCTCTACTCCAAAACTTTGAGCAATGCTCTGGTCTGAGAATGCCGAGGCTGAGCTGGCAGGAATTGCAGGTCCCAAGGCAATTCATGTCTTCTGTTGGAAGTTTTCTTCATCGAAGCAATGGAAATCAATGCAGTAAATAGAGTGGTAATGAACTGGCCCACTCACCCCTGCCTCTTCCAGAGGAAGAGGGACCTGAGAGACCATATTGGTTCTGACTCCATCACATCTTTCCCCTTGCCCAGCCTCCCTCAGGGAACCCTCCTTGCTCCTGTCACCAGCATTTGAGATGTTTCAGAACTTTTATTGGACACTCTCTGTCACTGTGGAGGATTCAGCAAAGCTAAGATTTAAGAGCCAGAGGGATTTTAACACCTAACAAAAAATCAGCTGTGACGTCCCCACCTCCCAGAACACTGGTCATGCCTCCTGAGGCCAGAGGGACCAAGGAAACTTCAGGTGACTGTCTCGTTCCATATCCACGGAAACCGAGGCACAGGGAGGACAGGACCTCAGAACACAGGACCCACACAGCTTTCCAGCATGAGTACCTCCCTCCTTCTCAAACACACCAGAATCTCCTGTAGGAAGTCTCCTGACAGCTGGGACGCAGCACTGCGTGGCCCTGAGCGTGGCCCCAGATTGCCTGAGTTTGAAGGCCTGACCCACCGTGTCCTTGCTGTGTGAGACCCTGAACGCTGATGGACTTCTCAGTGGTTCAGTTTTCTCCTGTGTAAAATGAGAGTGATAATAAAAGTATCTGCTCCATTGAGTTGTCAAAAGTTTTAATAATACATGAAAAACCACTGGAATTGTGCCCAGCAAATAGTAAGTGCTCAGGAGCTTGTGGGTGGTTGTCAGAATGACGAACATGGTGGACATGATTATGATAATGATGAGCATGACCTTGGGGCTCTGGCTGGAGCAGGAGAAACTTAACTCCCTCTGACTTGGAACTCTGAGGCAAGATGGGGTCGGTGTTGCTCTGAGGAACTATCTGTCTACACAGAAATGTCCTTTCTGTTTCCCAGGCATCAGTCATGCTGCTGGGATAGATGGTGAGATTGAAAGTCCCTGAAGGGAGGAGACAGACCCAGGGGTCTGTTTGTTCCCTAATGCACAGCAAAGCACAGGTGGTGTGCCTTAATCCTAGGTCTTCAAGCTAAGCCATTTCCTGTCCACACCCACCAGCTTGTGAATACCAGCCTCCATGTCCCCGAGGTGCTGAGGGAATGCTCTGTTTGAGTCCCACCTGATGTTGTTCTTTGGTTCTCAGATCTGGATCTCTTGACTCTGTTCTGGCACTTCACACCCCATCTCTGCACTGCCTGGACTTGTGTTCTTGCCATTTCCTTGCATGCTTTCTGACTCAGCACATTTCTATCTATACACCTCCAGCCCTTTCCACCCCGCATGTATACACTGACTGCAGGAGGAACCACGGGCTCCATCTCTCAGCCCCGTAGACTCTCTCCCATCCCTGGCCCAACATACAGATACTCCTTCAGCCCCTACTGAGGCAGTGGGTGGACAGCAGTTGTCTTTTCTATCCATTCTCTATCCATCCATTCTCCTCATCCTCCTCCATGTCTAATTACTAAAAGTTGAGAATGCTTGATATTCACTTTTCTAGCCTTTCCATGGTTAGGGGTGACTGTGTCTCCCAATCCTAATCATGTAAGGTAGGAAGCTAGCCCCGTGGAATATTTTTATCTTAATAAAAGAGAAATCAGTACAGAGAATCCCCCTTCTGTCCTGTCTGCCTTGGAGGCTATCACATGAGGCCTTGACTTCTGGATGCGCCACAGCCTTCTTAGAGCAGAAGTCCACATGAACGGCAGAGATACCAACAGGAGCCCAATCAACCCTGAGCTGCTAAATCGACCAACTCCAAACCAGCAGGATGGGTCTAGATATCCACCAGCCTCGGATTTCCTATTACAAAAAATTATTACATTCATCTACTTCTTAACCTTATTTTATTCAAGTTCTATTACTTGCAAACAATACCGTTCCAAGCTTTATCAGGCAAGCATCAGTCTGCATACCACAAATCCAAAAAGGTTTGGTGAATGGAACCTTAAAGATACATAGAAGGACAAACACTCTAATGTGTCCTAATAGGCCTCCTTCTGTAGACAACACTCAAGAGTCCAAGAATGGGAGAAAACTTCAAAGTCATCCGTGTCTGACACATAAATCAATAAGTTAGAATTGAGGGTCCAGAAATAAACCTTGTATTTATGTCACCTGATTTCAACAAGGGTGCTAAGACAATTCAATGGCAAAAGAATAGACTTTTCACCAAATAGGGTTAGAATAACGAGATGTCCACATGCACAGCATGCATCAGGAACCCACCTTAAGCTATGCATGAAAATTAGCTCAAGTGCATCCAAGATCTAAATGTAAGTGTTAGAACTACTAAAGTCCTAGAAGAAAACACAGGAATAAATCTTCATGGCCTCAGATGAGGAAATGGTTTCTGGGATACAACATCAAAAGCAAAAAAGAATAAATATGTCATAATGGGTAATTTGAATTGTCAACTTGATTGGATTAAGAGATGCCAATGATTAAGAGGCTTCTGGGTGTGTCCATGAGGGTATATCTAGGAATGATTGGAATGTGGGATAGGAACTGAAGTGGAGCCCCTCTCTAAGCATCAGCAGCACCGCCCAATAGGATGGAATAAGTTGGAAGAACAAGGAAGCAGATGCAGATGCAAGCTGGGCTCTTCTTGAAGGGTTCTTGATTGCTACCTCCATCATCTGAGGATATCAGACTCTCGCTTCTTCACTCTTCCGAAGTAGATGCTGCCAGGGATTCTCCAGGGAGTTTCCAGAAGCCCTGGTCTCAGACTAGGGTAGCACTGTGGATCTTTCTTGTTCTGGGGTTTCTGTGTCTTAGACTGTGCAGCTGCTGGTCCTTCCAGCTCTCCAGCTGCAAATGGCCATTGTGGACTATCCACTGTCAGGTCGTGTAAGCCAATCTAATAAACTCCTTTTTATAATCATACTTCCCATAAATTCTGTTCCTCTAGAGAACCCTGACTAATACATATATAAATTGAACATCATCAGAATTTAAAACTTTCATGCTTTAAAATGTACCATCAAGGAAATAGTAAACCAAAGAATGAGAGTAAAAAATTTTAAATAATACCTCTAATAAAGGATTTGCATCCAAAATATGTAAAAAGAAAACTCTCATAACTCAAAAATAAAAGGACATATTACCTAATTTAAAAATGGGTAAATATGGGAGCTGAATAGACATTTTCTCCAGAAAAGATACACCAACATTATTAGTCATCAGGAAAGTACAAATCAAAACCACAAGGAAAAACCACTTCATACCCACTAGGACAACAAAAGAAAAAGAAAAAAAGAAAGAAAAGAAAAGAAAAAAGACAGTAAAAAGTGTCAGAGAATGTAGACAAATTGGAACCCTTGTAAAGTGCTGAAAAATGGTGCAAGCACTTTGAGATATGTATGACAGTTCCTCAAAAAGTTAAACACAGAAGTGTTATTGGAGAGAAAATAAAACACACGCCCTACAAAACCTTACCTGTGAATGTTTATAGCCACCATGTTCTCATAACAGCCAGAAAGTAGAAATGACCAAAATGCCCATGAGCTAATGAAATGATAAATACAATGTAGTCGATCCAGAAATGGAAGGTTGTTAATCAGCAGTAAGAAATAATGAGGCACTGACACTTGCTTCCCCAGGAGAGCCTGGAAGACATTGCGCTAAGTGAGAGAAGCCAGATGCGAAGGACCACAGGCGACAGAATTCCACTTACGTGGGATGCTCAGAATGGGCAAGTGCGTAGACACAGAAGTAGATGTGTGTTGCCTGCCAGGTGCAGGGAAATGGGAATGACTTGGGGGACAGGGACAGTGACTGCCAGAGGGCAGGAGGCTTCTTTTTTTTTTTTTTTTTTCCCGGGAGATTGAACCCAGAGCCACATCCCCATCCCTTTTATTTTTTTATTTTGAGACAGGGTCTCACTAATTTGCTGAAGCTGGCCTCTAACTTGTGATCCTCCTGCCTCAGCCTCCTGAGTCACTGGGATTACAGGCATGTGCCACCACTCCCAGCTTCAAGTAGGAGGCTTCTTTTGAGGGTCATGAAAGTATTGTAAAGTCAATTATGGTCGTGGGTATGCAGTTTAAATGTTGAACTGTATATTTTAAATGATCAATTTTAATGGTATGTGAACTATATTATTAGTGAAGCTACCACCCACATCCACACCTAATCCTTTATAAGCTCTTTCCTGATATGGGTCCCAGAAACAGGAGAGCCCGTCAGGCCCTGAGGTTGCAAGAACGGTTATCAACCATCAAATATAAGGAGGCCCAGGCAGTGGAGAGTAAAAATTTGATCCAAAGTTCAGGATCTGCAAGTAGGAGAGTAAGATGAAGATGCTGGTTGGGGAGGCAGGGGTGGAGGGAGGACAAAGGCAATTCCTCTACCTCAACACCCAGGGAAGACACCACTGTTGTCACCACATGCTTCTCTGCTGAGCCCAGAGATGGCAGCACCCCGATGCTCAACCAGCACTTTAGGCAGCCATTACCATCACATAGGACGAGGCACATGGGGTGAAACACACTTGCCATGCCTGACCCAGGACACTGGCACCCAAGAGGGAATTTTGCAACACATTAGAAGTCAAGTTCATGGGTAAAGAAGAAACTGTTAGGGCACTGAAGTCTTTGAGATGATGCTCAGATTCCTCTAAAACGAGGCTATCCCTGTGTCTGGGAACTCAGCCACCATTTGCAGTCGCTCATTCTATCTTTGAGCAACTAAGTCTATTAGAAAGGTTATATTGATTTGCAGTCTGTCTCACCAGAGCTCCCTCCCTCTGTCCTCATCCTAATCCGACTTAATCCCTGGGAACCACAAGGATTTGTTCACTCAACAAGCACCTGGGGCATATCTGCACCACGTACACATCTCCTTACCACATGCCTGGTTGTAGGCCCCAGGAGGGCTCAGGGGGAGAGCCGGAGGTGAGCCACTTGCACTTGAGTATGAATGGATTCCATTCACTGTTTTCCTGCAGTAGTGGACAGAAGTCCCCTTCTGGGGTGGTATCATCACTGGGGAGGACAGCATGATTGCTGGGGAAGCATCAATAGCTAGATGACGTTGAACTCAGCAATAGCCTTAGAAATCAGCAACAGAATCAGAAAGACAAAAGACTCACAAGCAGAGAGCACCACATGAAGAATCCAGAAAGAAAATGGTCAGTGAAGGGGGAACTTCTATCAGTCAGTCAAAGAATGCAACAGACAGTCATGAATGTCAATTTTCTTCTGCAGTATCAACAACTAGTCCGAATGCAATATTCAGTGGTGGCAAGGGTGTGGCAAGGTGGACTCAAACACTTCTCATGGGAAGAAAAGCATGTATCCGTGGAATGCTGTTGGACAATACGTGCATGTGAACCCAGTCATTCCACCCTTCTGCTTACCCAGCATCCAGAGATTCGGGAAAGTGTTCATGGTATAGAGATACTAATCAGAGACATTTTGGGATAAGTTGGAAACAGAAATAACTTAAGTATCCACCAACAGGGAAACATACTGATATGCTAGAATATTTATTTTTTTGTTTATTTGTTTGGTACCAGGGATTGAACCCAGGGGCACTTAACCCCTGAGCCACATTCCAGTGCCTTTTTATTTTTTGTTTTTGAGACAGGGTCAAATTGCTTAGGCCCTCACTAAATTGCTGAGACTGGCCTTGAACTTGTGATCCTCCTGCCTAAGCCTTCCAAGTCACCAGAATTACAGGTGGGCACCTCCACAACCAGTTTAGAATAGATTTTCAAACACAGTCTCAAGTCACTTAATGACATGCCAGTCAATGACAAACGGCACATTCAATGTGCTTCCATAGAATTCCGTTACCTCATGACATCACAGCCATCTTAGTCCATGTTAAGTACACTCTGATGTTTGCACAAGGAGGAAGTCCCTACAACACATTTCCCAGAATGCGTCCCCGTCATCAAGCAATACATGACTGTAGTTGAATGGCATGTGGAAATGCCCACAATATAATGTTACACTTCAACATCAGGGTCCAGTGTGCATGTGCAAATATGTAGCGATGAATCCCACCATCGCGTACAACTACACTGCACCAATAACACAGAAGGGGAAGAATTTAAATACACAAAAATCAGGGTTCAACACCAGATGTGCTTAGTTTCTAATTATATAAAATATCTACCAATTTATAGAAATCTGACTAGAAAGGAATGCCACCAGGGGCTTACAGTCGTAGGTACTGGACAGTAGATGAGCTATTATGTGTATTTCCTTCTTTATTTTTTCCTATAATTTTCAAATTTACTCTAACAATCATTTAGTTTCTTGTTTCTTTTATTGGAGGGGGGAAAAGAAAAACAGTTTTACTACAAAAAAAAAAAAATCAAAGCAGTTGAAAACCTTCAGCCATTCTGGCTCCTTCTATTACCAGCTGAGACCTGAGAGGCCTTGTTCCTAAAGTAAGGACAAGTTCGACTAAACCCCCTCACGGAGTTGCTGTGAAGATAAAATAGAGCAGGTGACATGCATCGTGAATGGTAAGGCCTCGGACCGGCATTGGCTGTTGGGAGCATCCTAACACAAAATTAACTCCAGTAACCTGAGAGAAGAAATTTTGAATAAAGTAACTCGGGCTCTGACATAGGAGGGGGGAATACAAGAACAGGCTCAGAATAGAAAGATGTAGAAAGTTCACGGAATCCTGAAGGGATGTTCTCCAGCTTCTCCCAGAAGCCCGGGGAATGTGCTTAACAAGAAGCCAAGAAAAGGTACAAGACATGCAGATGTTAACAGCCCTGCTCCGCTAACAAGCCACACGCCACGTTCTGTCTTCATTTGAAGAGAGAGAAAAAAAAATCTCCTGAGAATTCAGAAATAGTTGAGGATGGGGGAGTTCACTCAACGTGACAAGCAGGTGAAATCAGAGGACTTAGGAAAAAATGTCCCGGGGAAGCATTTGGTAGAGATCTGATGAATGAATGGATGAATGAATGAATGAATGAATGAATAGACAGGTAGGTAGATAGATAGATAGATAGATAGATAGATGATAGATAGATAGATAAACACACACGCACCCCTACCGTAGGAGAGAAAAGCAGGAAGCAGAGCTCTCCACACAGAATGGAGACTTTGCCAAGTGACGCTGGACAATATGCCCTTGAACACAGTCGTTCCACCCTTCAATTTATCCTCTGACACAGAAATGCAGGCAGGTGTTCATGGCATGCAGATATTAATCAAAAGTGCTTTTGTGTAATCCAGAAATGGAAACAAGGCCCTCAGAAATGACAAGGACCCAGCAAACCGACTAGAGTGGTTCCCCTGGGGAAGAAGAGCCTAGGAAGCCGGGGGACCCCTGCCAGCCTCTGTAGGCAGCCTCGTTGGGCACACGCTCCTGGCACAGAGCACATTCTTCCTGCACTCCAGGCAAGCTGCGGGTCCCACAAAGACGAGAACACAGCTTCTAGAAAACTAACCAACACTGATGCTTTGCATCCACTTCTCCTCGTGGGTCACCATTGTTCACTGCCTTGGTCTGACGGGGCTGCCATCACAAAGCACCTGAGACCGGGTACGTTACAAACAACAGAAATGCATTGCTCTTGGTCCTAAGGCTGGAGGCAGGATGCAGCCCCTGCGGAGCCAGTGTCCGGGGAGGGCCTGCTCCAACATGGCCACATCCTCACAGGGTGGAAGGAGAAAAGGGGAACCCCAAGCCCCTTTGCAAACCGTCTCCTGCTCAGGAAGACTCACTCCCTTGGCCTGACCGCGGCCTAATCACCACCTCTTGACATCATGGCCTTGGGGTTAGGTTTCACCCTGTGAATCTGGGGGGACACAAACATTCAGACCACAGCACCACCCTTCGGGACGCCCGAACACCCCACCTCCAGCCCTCTCCATCATCTGGCCAACCCAGCAGTGAGAAGCTGCCTCTGGAACCTCCCTCCCTGGCACTGAGGCTGCCCCTGCGAGCCATTTTCAAGCCGCCCATATCCAGTCATATCGAGCACCGCCTCCCCTCCGGGGGCTGAGAGGAGGAACGGAGCCTGGGGCTGCAGTGGGCACCACCCCAGTGCCCTCTCTGGGGGTTACCTGAGAACCTGCCTCCCAGCCCAGAGCGTCCCCGACCCAGTGACCTCTGATTCCACCCAACCTACCTTGTCCCCCGTGGACCTCAAGTTCATGAGAAACTTCCTTCTTTCTGAACTCCAAGAAAAAAAGAAAGAAAGGACCTGCTGAACGTGACCCTCCCTTGACCTTGAAATTGCCTTATGTCCTCAGAGGTCTTTGCTCCATTGATGAGTTTTCTTCTCCAGCAGATTCCATTGGTCCACTAACCTCATCCACCTCCACCAAAGAGGCTGAAACCCACTCATTTTCCTAGCTTCCTTGACTACTGGGTGGTCAAGTGACACAGCTTGTAATTAATGATCAATGAGTTCAAGTCTTATGGGGGGAGGGGCACTTCTGAAGAGATTTTACTTTTCCTAAGGAAAAAAAAACTACTGGTACTCTACCCTTCCTTTTGTTCATGCCTTAAAAAAAATGGGTTTGGTGCTATAGCAGCCATTTTGGGATCATGAGGCAAACACAACAATGAGAAGAGCATTGTTTAAAATGGATATATAGGACCTGGTCCCTGAGGACTTTCTTAGGAAGTTAAACCAATATCAATATTCATCCACTTCCAGACTGCTAATTATAAAAGAAATATAAACTTATTTGTTTAACCTGCTTTTAGTTAATATTTTTTACTTGCAGCTGAAAGCATCCTAACCCAGTCATCTCCCTTTACTCCATCAGGAGCCCTTTGATGGCCGGGATCAAATCTTCCACACCTTTATTTCCTCCATAGCAATTACCACAATGCCTGGCCTATAAGCATCTGTTAGCAGATAGAAAGAACAGGAGGGAATTTCCTGTCCTCAGATATTCACTGAAATGCTGGCAAACAAATGAGACATTCTAGACCTAACTGACAAATTAGATGCAAATAAATCCTGCTGGCCAGGTGACTTCTACCCAAGAGCCCTGAGGGGTGAATTGCAGGATATTGGCCCAAACCCTATATGATCAAAGGCCTCAGGCCGCTGAAGGCTGGATGGTGGCCAAAGCACCTCCCACCTGCCAAACTGGCCTCAGGAGGAGCCTTGGAACCAGAGGACAATGGGCCCGACTTGTGTTCCAGGCTCATTGTTGGAATCTGAAGGAGAGACGGTAGGACACTGAAGAACGGCTCTTCCTAAAGGAGACCCAGGGAAGGCTGGTCAGCAAATGTTCTCTTAAAGGACAGCAAGCAGAGGTGAGGCCGAGGGACAGGGAGGACACAGTGGACGATTGTTTTTTATTTTTGTGTTTTAGTATCAGGGATTGAACCCAGGGGCGCTTAACCACTGAGCCACATCCCAGCCCTCTTTTGAATTTTATTTAGAGACAGGGTCTCGCTGAGTTGCTGAGGCTGGCTTTGAACTTGTGATCCTCCTGCCTCCGCCTCAGGAACCGCAGGGATGACAGGCGTGCGCCAGGCGCCCAGCTGCAGTGTGATTTCAAAGCACAGTTTCATAAAGCATCGGTCCACCTGGGCACAGGTGAGGCTGTGGCCTCAAGCCTGGGAATGGACAGCAGGATTCCCTAAGCACAGGGCTTCACAGAGCCGGCTGGGGGCAGCCCCACCAGGGCCGCGCTGAGACCGTCTGAGCGAGCAGTTCTGTAACCACGCCCGCAGCAGCAGCCTCCCCCTCCACGCATTTCTGGCAGGATGGGGTCAGGGCTGCCAGATACAACACAGGCCTCCAGCGACACTGGAACTTCAACAGGGAATGAGGACCGTATGAGTTTACTCCAACATACGCTCTGGGCGTTCTGTTGTTTTGCATGTTCTGCTAAATCTGGTCACCTTCGTTGGGGACAGAGGAAGGGAGCTGGCAAGGTGGCGTGAGCAGGCCCTGGGGCGCTGGTGGCCGAGCAGGATGCTGGCCCAGGTCCTAGAGAAGAGGACTCAGCCAACCCGAGGAGACCGAGGGCCTGGGCCCAGCACTCCGCACTGGGAACGCAGCTGAGGAATAGGAGCTCCCAGCCCAGGGGCTGAGATGTGGGTCCAAGCCCTGTTCTGCCCGTGGGCGTTCAGAGCAGAGAACCCTTCCCGGGTTATTGGGGACAAAGTGGAGGAACACAGGGAGCGCAAGGCAGAGCCCGGCACGGGTGGCCCCGTCCCCGCCTCATGCAGAGGCAAGTCCCCACAGCCCTGCACTGCTGGTGGCACCTGGTATGTCATTGTCCTGCTGGACGGCCACAGAGCACACCTTGGGGCTGGGTGCAGCACCCATTGCCTGGGCAGCCACAGGAATGTGACCTGGGACTCGTGGGGCACCCGAAGCCCTGTGGGGTACACATCCTGGTCCCCAGCACCCCAGCTCTGTCCCCATGAGGAGCAGTGAGGGCCTTCCTTCCCCACAAGGGCCTTCACCACAGCATCCGCCGGTGCAGTGACCCACAGCTGGATGAGATGGAAGTGGTCCCAGCCAGCTGCTGCTGTGAGGAGCCGCTGGGGTCACAGTCCTCTCAGCAGAGTACAGACCCCAGCCGACCGTGCCCACCTGCCAACCACAGGGCCACACCTTCTTCTGACCTCCAGACTTTTGACCTTTGATGACCACAGGTCCTCGGCCTTCTGCTTGCCTGCCCGCCCCTGGCTCCCTGCCCTCTCCTGCCCTCTGGACCCCCTCAGGGCAGGTTCACCTTTCCGTGAAGTGCAGAGCAAGGGAAAGAAGCCACTGTCACACTCAGAGTCCAGGGAGAGGAGGGCTCAGACCCACTCCTGCCTCTGCTTCCCAGGGCCACTCCTCTGGTCTCCAGAAGTGACTGCTCTGGTGGCCTGGGGTCAGTACACGCCATTCAGGGGTCTGTCCAGGTAAGTGGGGCAGAGGTCTGAGTGGCTTCAGGAGCATTGGAGGTCCATGGGCTGCACAGGGAGGCACCGAGTGGGGGTCCTGGAAGGAGTGTCTGGAAGAAAAGTCCAACTTAAAAATGGAGAGGATATAAACAGGAGCCCTCATGCATTGCTGGTGGGGATAGGCAGTGGTGCAGCCACGGGGCAGAATGGCTTGGTGGTTCTGCAATCACTTAAACACAGAATTACCCTCCAGTAATTCTACTCCTAAATATATACTCAGACAAATGGAAAACAGGTTTGCAATCAAAAACATACACAAGAGTGTTTACAGCAGCTCCGTTCACAATAGCCAAAACACAGAACTACCCAATGTTCATCAACTAATGAATGAATAAACAAAATGTGGTCTTTTCACATGGTGGAATAGTATGCAGCCATAAAAAGGAACTGAGACAGGTTACAAGATGGGTGTGCCTTGAAAGCATTATACTAAGTGAAGGACATCAGACTCAAGAAGCCACAAGAGGTAGTATGAGCTTGTTTATATAAGTTGTCCAGAGGGGCAAAGCCACAGAGCCCAAATTGCCTAGGGTTGAGTGGGTGATAACTAAGAGGTATGAGGCATTCTTTGGAGGTAACAAAAAGGTCCCAAAATTGTTTGTAGTGATGAGTACACAATTCTAGGCATATACTAAAATTGTATTGTCTTTAAATTGTAGAGTATGTGAATTCCATCTCAATAAAGCTTAAAAAAAAAAAAAACTAGCAAGTGGTTCAAAGTAGACTGCAATCCTATAAGGCCAAAGAAAAAGCCCAAAAATAATGTGCCGAGGAAAAAGTGATTTTTTTCTCTCAGTACCAGGGATTGAGCCTAGGACCTCGCACAGGCTGGCAAGTACTCCCCCACTGAGCCCCATCCCAGGTCCTGGACTTCATCTCCACGGCTGGGTGCTTCCCTCCCCACCCCTCAGCGACACCTCTGCAGCTCACACAGGTGTCTGCTTCCCCTTTAACCGCATGGGTTCTGACTGTGGCTGACCCTGTGGCTCCCTCGCTGAACCGTGGATCCCAGAGGCCCAGGCTGCTCCCCACTAGGCTTCATGGCTGCAGCCTCAACACATGGTTATTGCTCAATAAATAACGGTTCAATCGATGTAAATCTGAGAAATCCTATTTCCTTTTATCTAAAAAAAAAAAAAAAATCTTACTATCTCACGAGAGAACCGGTAATGCTGGTTGCCACTAGGGAGAACCGGGGGGCCAGGAGAGGGACGGGAGAGGAATTGGGGGCACACCCCTTAGCGCCTTTTGAATTTTCTGCATGCTAGCACAGCGCCTGTTCCAAACAGAAATGAATTTTTTAAATTGTTTAAAAATATAACACCTCTTAGCCAAGACACGGCTCAGGCCTTGACCAAGCACGGAGCACTGGGCCGTGACCAAGTTCTCAGGAGAACGACGCGGGCAGCCATCCCCACGGGAGGCCCCAGGATCTACCTCCACCCTCGCTGCTCATCAGGATAGCGGTCCCCCGGCAATGGCCACCTCCTGAGCAGACCACTGTCCACCCGACGTCCACAGAGTCACCAGTGCCCCATGGCATTGGCGCCTCACCGGCACACCCACCTAGAGGAGGACAGCTGCCACGGCCAGAAACCAGCAGAGGGGCCTCCTGGTGGGCATCTGCACCCCCTGAGCAGCACAGATGGTGAGGACCACCTGCCCAGCCCAGGAGGACGCCCAGAAGCCCTGGGACCCAAGCAAACCTCGCCCGGGTGCCCTACCTCTCCCGTGTCACCTTGTACTTGTGGGGGGGCCTGTCATAGCTAGAGACTCCTGGACCCAAATGCTGCACCCCTTTTGCCCTGGGAAGTGACCTCTGTGACAGTGAGAGAACAGAAAGTCGCAAGACCCGAGTCCCCATAGGACCCCAGCCTCACGGTGAGCCCGCCTGTCAATGGTGGCCCGTGGATGTCCTGGCCTCCCTCTGTTCCCAGCAAGCATCTGCCTCTGGCACCACCCACCCCAGCCTCAGCTGGTCCTGGCAGCCGACAGGAACTCGGTATCTTGTTATCCAGCTAATACCAAGCGAGGACTTGTCGCCACGCACCGTCCCGAGCTATTCAATCCTGGCATCCGCCTTAGGAGGTGCGTGCCGTTCTGCCCCTCCTACAAGTGGGTCAAGAGCTCAGGGTGACTTGCCAAGAGCCCACAGCCACTAAGTGCAGATCCAGGACTCAAACCCAGTCAGCCTCAGAACCCACCAGTTTAGCCAAAATGCTATTCCATGATTCCTACAAGGAGCACTGCATCTGTCTGTCTGTCTGGGTGAAGATGGGTGGGGTGGAAGGTAAAGACAAGAAGAGAGGGAGGGAGAGAGGAGGAGAGGGAGGAGAAGAGGAGGAGAAGGAGGGGGAGTGGAGGAGAGGGAGAGGGAGAGGAGGAGAGGGAGGGGGAGAGGAAGAAAGGGAAGGGGAGAGGAGGAGAGGGAGGGGGAGAGGAAGAAAAGGAAGGGGAGAGGAGGGGAGGGAGGGGGAGAGGAAAAGAGGGAGGGGGAGAGGAGAAGCAGGGGAGGGGAGGAGGTGGGGAGGGGAGGAGAGGGAAGGGGAGGCACTAGGCTGGGGCTCTCTGCCTGGTCGTGTCCTGGAATCCAAGACTGACCAGCTGAACAAACTCAAGTGACTGAAAAATAAGCCAGAAAACTAACCAGGTCATGAGCTCCAGAGAACTCCGGCTTCTGAGAAAACCAGAACCTCATGTCCATTGGAGGGAGGCCAGTGTACGTGGAAATTGGAATATTCTCATGCGAGGCGTGTGGTAAGCAAGCCTCGGGGCCAGAGCTGCCCAATGACCCCAATGGCTCCTGGCGGGGATGGAGTGGTCTGGTGCTTCCCCTCCTCTCGGGTCCACCTGCCAAGCACAGCAGGTACTTCTGTCACCAGATGCCCCCTTGCTCCAGACAAATCACTGCTCCTTGGGGTCCCCTTCCTCTAGCTGATGCATGGACCACCTCCCTTCAGTTGGTTGACACATTTGTTTCCCAGACGAGGAACAGCGTGAACAATTCAGTCTCATACTGATTAGGGTTCATGGCCACAGGTCCTTAGCTCCATTATGATGAATTCTTCTTACTCGTGTTTCTTTCCAAGAGAAACCACATTTTGAAAAACCGGGGGGTGGGGGCAGGTAGAATACCCTCCTCTGACCTGTGGGCTGATGATGCTTCTTCCCTGTCCTGTCCTTGACCCCCATGTGGGATTTTATCCCAGGAGGGGGTCCAAGTGCCCATCTTCACAGGGCGAACACACTGGGACTTGTTGGAAATGCAATGGGGTGGGAAGGGGGTGACCCCAGACCCAAGTGGGCTGGCACATGCTAACTTCAGTGGAAAGGAATGAGTTGTCCTTTTAAAAAAAGAAAAAGAAAAAAAAAATATATATATATATATATATATAATCCTGCAAGCCTGGCTGCTTGTGAAAGCTATGTATAGGCTACACAGCTTAGGGAATATCTCTGATATAGGACAAGACCACCCTACCGATAGCAGAATTTTCTGGTACCACTGCTAAGAGTAATACTTCAATTTACAGAGCACCTTCTATGTTCCAGATGTGGAGGCAAATTCTTACCTGTATACATGCATGTGTTAGTCACCCACTGCTGCATAACAAATTAGCCCCAAGACTTCACAGTTTAAAACAACATACACCGAGATCCAAGATGGCGGACTAGAGGAAGGCTGCATTCCTACTTGCTCCTTGGATTCCTACTTGCTCGGGATTCAAACAGCAGGAATATGACTCTCAACGAGATTTTATATTCAAGGCACATATAGGGGACCCCCAGTCGCCGCTCCGGAGCCAACTCTGCTGGGCTGGGCTCGGCCCCGCCGCAGGCAGCTGCCATCCAGGAGCGCTGGGCCGGCAGCTGCTTCGGAGCCACCGACCTGGGTCTGCGCCAGCCAACGGGTGAGTGCGGGTCCCCAGCAGCACTTTGGAGTCGCTGGCCGCGGCTCCGGCACCGGCCGGCAGCCTTCCCAGGCAGAGACCGAGCATCTCGGGTTACCTGGGACATCCAGCGGCGGGGAATTGGAACTAATCCAGTAATCCACGCCATTTTGGCGGCTTAACTGGCAGAGAAGTTCCATTTCCAGCTTCCTTTGGCATCCAGCTGCTCCTGGAGGGGTCTGCCCCGAACCTCTGAGATCGCTGACCCCGGAGGGGAGTTGGAACTGCTCTGAGTTTGGTGGCTTCCCTGGCAGAGGGGGTCCATTTCCAGCTTCCTGGGGCTGCCAGTGATGCCTGGAGTGGTCCGGCGGGGAGCTTAGGGCCTTTGGCGCCAGCTTACAGGGTCCCCAGGAGAGAGCAACCACCTGCCACTGCCTGAACCCCCAGCTAGGAGTTCAGGTCAGCCTGGGCTCTCAAGCCCAGTGTCTCCATCACTGAGCACAGTTCTGTGACACCACCCCAACTTGAACTAGTGCCCAGACCCACACCCAGGCTCGGAGTCTACCCTCTTGCTGTATCTAATTGTCTATTAACACCAGGCTGCCTCTGCCCAGAAGCATTGATCATTCCCAACCTGGAGGTAGTGGGACAGCACCTTTCTTGGGTCACCGCTTGATCAAGCACCCCTCAAGCAACAGAGGGGAAGATACATGAGCACCATGAGAAAACACGGGAAGAAAGTGTCCCAATTAAACCTAGATGATATATCAAGAGAACCCAAAGACAGCATGGTAGAAGGAATGACAGAAAAGGAGTTCAGAATGTTCATAATTAAAGTGATCCGAGAAGAGAATGATGTGACGAGAGAGCAGATTCAGGCTATGAATAATCAGCTAATAGAGCAATTGCAGGAAGCAAAAAATTACTTCAATAAAGAGATAGAAATTCTGAGAAAAAAACAAACAGAAATTATTGAAGGAAACAAGGAAATGAAGGAAACTATCAACCAAGTTAAAAACTCAATAGAAGGCATGATTAACAGAATAGATCACTTGGAAGACAGAACCTCAGACAATGAAGACAAAATATTTAATCTTGAAAACAAAGTCGAACAAACAGAGAAGATGGTTAGGAATCATGAACGAACCCTCCAAGAAATATGGGACATCATGAAAAGACCACATCTAAGAGTAATCGGGATTGAGGAAGGCGCAGAGATACAAACCAAGGGTATGAATAACCTATTCAAGGAAATATTATCAGAAAATTTCCCTAATATGATGAATGAGTTGGAAAATCAATTACAAGAAGCTTACAGGACACCAAATGCACAGAATTACAACAGATCCACACCAAGGCACATTATAATGAAAATGCCTAACATACAAAACAAAGATAGAATTTTAAAGGCGGCGAGAGAAAAGAATCAGATTACCTACAGGGGGAAACCGATACGAATATCAGCAGATTTCTCAGTCCAGACCCTAAAAGCAAGAAGGGCCTGGAACAACATATTTCAAGCTCTGAAAGAAAACGGATGCCAACCAAGAATCTTATACCCAGCAAAACTTACCTTCAGATTTGATGATGAAATAAAATCCTTCCATGATAAACAAAAGCTTAAAGAATTCACAAAGAGAAAGCCTGCCCTACAGAACATTCTCAACAAAATATTCGAAGAGGAAGAAATGAAAAATAACAATCTCATTCATCATGGGGAGGAACTACCCTAAAGAAAGAGTCCATCAAAGGAGAAACAAAGTTAAGCTAAAAACCCTAAAAAAGCTAAAATGACAGGAAATACAAGTCATATCTCAATAATAACCCTGAATGTAAATGGCCTAAACTCATCAATCAAAAGACATAGACTGGCAGACTGGATTAAAAAGAAAGACCCAACAATATGCTGCCTTCAAGAGACTCATCTCATAGAAAAACATGCCCACAGACTAAAGGTGAAAGGTTGGGAAAAAGCATACCATGCACACGGACTGAGTAAAAAAGCTGGGGTTTCCATCCTCATTTCAGACAAAGCAGACTTCAAACCAAAGATAGTCAGAAGGGATAAAGAAGGACATTTCATATTGCTTAAAGGTAGCATAAATCAACAGGACATAACAATCATAAATATTTATGCACCAAACAATGGCGCATCCATGTATGTCAATCAGATCCTTCTCAATTTCAGGAATCAAATAGACCAAAACACAATAATACTCGGAGACTTTAACACTCCTCTCTCA
>JAJEJO010053255.1:64582-93020 GCA_020662805.1 Glaucomys volans | reverse complement strand
GGCCACACCAAGTCGATGCCACATATGGTCTCGATCCCACGCTGCCCAGATCAGCAGGGTTTGCAGAGGAGGAAGCTGTCCTTGCAACTCCGCAGCAGTTGTTAAGAAAATAAAAAGGAACAAAATAGTTGCTGCCACATCCTCCTGAGCCCAGCTGAGGTCCTGGTGCCCAGGCCTCCCGGCCTCTGGCCCACGCACTGGGGCACTTTCCAGAGCTTCAGTCTCCATGAGCCTCCCTCAAATCTGCATTTATCTTGCTTTTTTTTTCTGCATCACACTGTGCCTGGTGTCTCGGGTCTCCTTCCAAAGCCTTTGCGTTTCTAATTCCTGACAGCTAGGAAAGCGGCATTGACCGGATTGTGCGGGGTTATTTTTGAAAGCAGATGCTGGAATTCAATTTTTATTTTAACCTGGTTATTGAGTGGGGAGGGGGAGGAGGTGAAGGCTGGCGGGTTTGTGTGCAAGATGAAAAAGCTGGGCTTTATCAAAGGATGAGCTCTTTGAAAATGGCTGCTTGGGTTTTTAATGTAGGAATGGCTGACCGACGGCCCTGGAAGAGTGTGCGTGTATGGGTGTGTTAGGGACTGAGCGTGTGATCCTGCCTATCACAGTGTGTGGGTGAGTGTGTCAGAGTGCAGGTGTGTGAAGAGGGTCCTGTGCATGCACACGTGTGTTTGTGCACGTGAGTGTGAGTGCACCCGAGGATGCGTGTGAGTGGGCAGACACAGTGCAGGCGTGAGTGTGTCCGTGTTTGTGTGTGAGCAAGTGTGTGCGTGTGATGTGCACTGTGAGTGCTTACTTACGTGAGCATACTGGTGTGAACATGTGTGTGTGCAAATAAGTGAGCTTGTGTGAGTGGCATACATGGGTGAGGGCATGTGTGTGTGTGCATTGAGTGTGAGGTGCTGTGAGTGAGTGTGCCTTGCACACCTATGCTCGCATCTGCAGCACTCCCACCCCTTCCTGGGAGCCTTCCTGGATTCACCAGCCCGAGTCCAGCCCTGACGTCTCCCCTGGGATACTGTGCTGCTGATTCTGCTGGGCCAGTTGCTTTCTGAATGCCAGCCGCCTGGGAGAGCTCTGGGAAGGCAGATGCCATCCGTCTTGAGCATCCTGTGGTCCCCAGGGCCTGGGAGAGGGCAAGGGAACAGGAGGAGCAGCCACTCTCGCTGTATCTGAGGGTGTCCGCCCAGCACCCGCGCACACAGGCTGGCAGTGGAGAAAGAAGCCTCCCGGGCAGAGGCAGACACTGAGGCCAGACAGCAGGTCCCCTCACACCCTGCCCCTGCCCTGGCCAAGCACGGGCCCTGACGGGCGTCAGGGTCCTGGCACAATGTCCCCATTGCACAAGGCCGAGTATATGGATTTCCGAAGCCATCTCTCCATCTGGCAGTTTTATTAACCCAGTTCGACGGATCGAATGATTGACATGTTTGCTTATCGCTCCGCCCACCTCTCCAGGGACCTGAGCTGAGGTGCCCCTGCCCATCTCCGTGCGTGCTGCAGTTCGGGCACCAGAACCCCACACAGCCCAAGATCAGCCCCCACACACTCACAGTTACCGTTATACACCCTTGGGTTGGATCAATTCAACTGGATCTTTCTGGAAACTGATACATCAACGGCTAATGAAATGCACAATGTGAACTTGGCGAAGGCAGCAACTTAAGTCACCCCAGTGTGCCTCCAGGCCTGTCCGGCCAGGCCCAGCATGCAGTAGGCACTCAGCAAATGGCAAGTGAAGCCCAGGCCCGCCTGCCCTCCCAGCTGCTCAGGAGCTGAGGCAGGAGGATCACAAGTTCAAGGGTAGCCTGAGCAACTTAGCTAGGCCATGTCTCAAAATGAAGAGAAAAAATTTAAACGCTGGGGATAAGCTTGGTGGTAGAACACTCGTCCAGCACGGAAGAGGCCCTGGGTTTCCATCCCCGGTACATCACGTAAAAAAAAAATGGGTGAGGGAATTCCCACGGCCCCAGTGTCTCCACTGCTCGGACAGTGGCATAGGCACAAAGATGTCATGGGCGTCCACACAGAGGACGTGCCGGCACATGCGTTGTTCCAGCAGCGGACCTGGACATTATCTACAAGTCCAACGACAGGATTCTGGTCTGTACAAAAGGGACTCTGCCCACGTGCACTGATGCATCCAGAATCTGTGTGGTCCAGAGCCACACAAACGCCCGCCAACAGCGCAGGCTCCGCTTCCAAACCTGGAAGGAAGGAAGATGTCTTTCAAGAAGCGAGTGGAAGCCGGGCGCGGTGGCGCACGCCTGTAATCCAAGCGACTTGGGAGGCTGAGGCAGGAGGATCTCGAGTTCAAAGCCAGCCTCAGCAACTTAGCGAGGCCCTAAGCAACTCAGTGAGACCCTGTCTCTAAATAAAATACAAAATAGGGCTGGGGACGTGGCTCAGTGGCCGAGTGTCCCTGAGTTCAATCCCTGGTTCCAAAAAAACAAAGAAAAAAAAGTGGATGACAGTCTGTTAACATTGGTTGTTGCTTGTTCCAATGTATCGCCCTAATGTTTTTTTGTTTTGTTTTGTTTTGTTTTGTTTTATACATGGGATTGAACCGAGGGACGCTCCACCACTGAGCTGCATTCCCAACCCTTTTTATGTTTTATTTTGAGACAGAGCCTTGCTAAATTGCTGAGGCTAGCCTTGAACTTGGAATCCTCCTACCTCAGCCTCCGGAGTCTTCAGGATGACAGGCGTGGGCCATGGCGCCCGGCTCCCACTGATGTTAATAATCCAGTGTGTAGATGGGGGCTGCATATGGGAACTCCGAACCAGCTCTTCCATTTTTCCATACAGCCACGACTATTCTAGAAACTACAGCCTCAGGCTGGGGTGGGTTCAGTGGCTGAGCACTTGCCTGGCATGTTGGAGGCCCTGGGTTCCACTCCAGCACCTGTGCTCGCACACGCACGCACCTCCAATCACTTCCCTGCTCACACACTTGCCTGGCTGCCCCTTAATCCCAAAGTAATGTGGCATTCCTGGCCCGAAGGCCCTTCCTGATCCAGCCCCTCACCTGGTGCTCTCCTGACTTCCACGCCTTTCATACTCTGTTCCTGCTGCCTGGATGCTGTTCCCACTTCTCTCCACTTAATGAACTCTGCTGTCACTTACACCTTGGGGACAAACATGTCCTCCTCAGATGCAACTTCCAGGCCCCTTTCCACCATGGCTTAACATCTGTCACCCTCAGACTGTGATAGGGCAGGTGCAGGAAGGGTCCCTTGGGCAGGTCCTTGCCTATGATGTGACTGGTGAGATGAGAAGAAATGGCCACTCAGGGCCAACACGTGGGGCGACTGTGGGTGGTTATTAGCAGGCACCTCGAGCCCTCCCCAGACCCCCCCCAAAGCCCAGGAGGTGGCAGAGGCCCTCTTGAGGGTCCAGCACCACCTCCCTTCCTGGGCCAGCAGCCACCTCACCTGAGCGAGCCTCCCGCAGCCCATTAAGCGATTTTTTCTTCCACTTACAGCGAGCGCATCGACGTGGAGATTCAATATCTGCGCGGCGCTGGCCTTGGGGGAGATCGCAGCAGCCTCGGTGGGCTGCTGGCTCTCGTCGGTGCCCCCGGCCCACGCCTCCGTTTGATGCCCTCCCCTAATGAGCGGGGGTTCTCTCCCTTCCAGGCAGAAGAGATGTGGCACCTCCACCCCCTCCCCAGCCTTTGAAGTTCAGCTGTGCTGAGATTCAAGGTGGGGTGTGGAAGGAGAACCATTCTCAGGTTTTAATGAGGTCACCTCCCTCTAGAAGTCCTCCTGGATCACGGGAGCCAGGCTCATCTCGCGCCTGGGGGTGAGGGGAGGGTCCAGAGAAGGCCCCGACCTCTGCGGGGGCCCCAAACCTTGTCCAGATGGAGATTCCCATCGGCAGCATCATCTTGGGAAGGGGAGGAGAGCGGGACACAGGTGCGCTCGGGTGGGGACGGGCCAGGAGGAGCGGAAGCTGCAAGGCGAGCTGACAGGGCTGAGATCTGGGCTGTGCAGGCAGAGTAGGAGTTTCCTGGGCGGAGGTGGGAGGCTCAGCTGGGAGGGCCACCCTGTCCAGAGGGCCTGGGCGGATCAGGGGGACTGGAGGGACAGGCCGGTCGAGGAGACGCCGCTCTCCCCCGCGCTCGCCAGACAACAGGCCAGCCTGCCCCCTTCCAGGTTATTAATTTTTCAGAGAAGAAAAACGCTTTTTGTATTTTTTCCAGGCAAAATATTGATAATGGACTTAATGCGCCTCCTGCTTTTGTGTGAGCGCGTCTCTGTCCTGGTTGCGCGGAGCCCCCGCCCGCGCCCCGTCGGCAGGCAGCCCGGCGTCCGCAGGGGCGGGCTGGGAGGGGGTGCGGGTGTTTTGATCGCCGCCCGCCCACCGCGCCCCCGCCTCGCCTCGGCGCAGCCAGACGCCCCCCCGCCGGTCGATACGCCCTGCCAGGGGAGCGCGCGCTTCCGGCGGCTCAGGCTGAGATACGTCTTCGGGTTGTTTGAAATTTGCTTCTTTCTCTGGTGGCCGTGGAGACCAGGGAGGCAGGGGCCTCTGCTCGTCCATCCGCTCTCTCCCACCACCCAACTGCTAAGCACCTACTGTGTACCTGGGCACCTCGCCTCCTGCCTGCAGCTCCCAGCCTGGTGGCAGAAACTAGATACTAAGCAGAAAAATCCAGGAGAAAATGTGTCCCTGCCACCCCTGCAAGACCCCCCAGGCAGCCCCCCACACTGAGGTCGAGGAGGAGTGGAGTGGGGGGGGAGCAGTGCTTCCCTGGGAAGGTGACCGAAGCTGAGCGGCCAGCATCAGTGAGAACTGGCCATGGGGTAGTCTGTCCTCTGTGTGAACACCCAGGGCCATGAAAAGCAGGGCCTGTCCCTCGTCCCTGTCCTTCGGAGGGTCTCAATGCCCAGGCTGCATCAGGACCTGCCAGAGGGATCATCAAAGCCAGATCACCTGTCCCCCACACTGGTGATTCAGGCCCTGATTCAGAGGATTTGGGCTCTGAAATTTTGCATTTCTGATGAGTTTGAAGGTTGTCCTGATTGTCTGGTCTGAGAGTCCTCTGCTCCTAGAACCACTGGGCCAGCTGCTTGGCAATGTGAAGACACCAGTCAAACCTAGACCTGGCAGGCAGGGAAGGGGTGGGATTGGAACCAGACAAACTCAGAACCTCCCCACACACCAAGTGTGCTGTGGAAAAACTCCCTTGAACCTCAGGGCTTGGTTTCCCCTTCAGGAAAATGGGCATAATTAGTGATTTCCTGCAGGGATGAACAAGGATGACCCAGGGTAAATACTTAGTGCAGAGCCTGGCACATAGTAGGTGCTCAATAAAAGCAGTGCCAGGTGCAATATTGAAGATGACTAAGTAAGCAATTGATTGAGGGGCAGGAGGCCTCGACTGAGCTGGTGGCAGATCAATGCAGAACCTAAGGACACTCCCCAGTCAGCTGAAGCTGCATGATAGGCATCACACCAGGCAACGCAACACACATTTATTAGCTCCGTTTCTGTGGATCAGGACCTGGGCTTTGCTTGGCTGGCTCCTATTTCCGGGGTCTCGAGATGCTGCAGTCAAGGTTGGCTAGGCTTCATGTCTTTCTGGAACTCAAGGTCCTTCTCCAAGCTCCCGTGTGGTTGGTGGAATTCAAGTCCTTGTGGTTGTTGGACCGAAGTCTGGTTTTCTTGCTGGCTGTTCAGCCTGGGCTGCTCTTAGGTGCCCCCTGTTCCTGCCACATGGTCCCCTCCAAAGACCCTGTCAGCAGGAGCTCTGCCTCTAGTCCGCCAGGAAGGGGTCTTATACAGTTGTCCCTGGGCAACCCTGGGAGATGGATTCCAGCACCCCTGCAGAAACCAAAATCCCTGGAAGCTCTGGGGCTTATGTGACAGGGGGTAGTGCTCTCGTAGAACCTGTTCACCTCCCCCCGTGGACTTTAGGTCACTCCTATGTAATGTCCACTGTGTGCATGGTCGTCACACTGCATTGTTTGGGAATGATAGGCAGGTAAAAGTCTGTGCATGCTTAGGACAGAGGTAATTTTTTCCCCAAATGTTTTGATCCATGTTTTGCAGATAGGAGGTTAATCTGTTCAACACCAAGAAATCACAGGAGTGACACACACCCCTGCCACTTTCCATCGGTTGTAAGCAAGTCACAGGCCGCGCACACCCTGCAGGATGAAGTGCCAGGGGCTCAGGTCTTGGACTAGGTGAGGGTTGTGCCATCCACACCTTGCCTGGGCTTGCAGTGGGCCCACACCCATGCCTTCAGGTGGCCTTACAGTGTCTGGGGCACATCTGCAAGTGTTTCACTTTCTGCATGGCTTGTTGGGGAGCTCAGAGCCAAAACAGGCCCTCGAGTGCAGGGGTTTAGGAACACAGGACATGGGTCTTGTGGACTCACTCGGGCAGGCCTCCTGGGCTCTCAGCCCTGGCTCTGAGCTGCTGGGTCAAGCTGCCTGGCCCCTTTGCAATCCCATCCAGCCCAAAGGAGCTCGCAGTGACAGACCCTCCCCCGCCTCTGACCCTAGGCCTGCTCGGGAATTCACTCATTTCCTCCTCCACTCGTCATGTGCACGAGGAATGCTGCACAGACTCCCTTGAGGACCAGCCCAGGATCCCACGGAGAAATGGGAGGAGCTGGGTGGCAACCCAGACCCAGATCCAGCCGCAGAGGGCGGGCGCCACGTGCAGGGGAGGGAGGCAGCCCTCGGCCGGCGGAGCGGCCAGCAGGGGGCGGGCTGGGGCCTCCTCTCTCCTCGCAGGGGCTCTGGACGCGGGGCCGCCAGGGGCGTAAATAATCATTCATAAACATGCCCCCCGCGCATTGATCCACGGGCAGGGAGGAAGCGCTGCTCCAGGAAAACGCGGTCCCTCGAGCGCGCCCAGCGCCGGCCCAGCCGGGCCCCGAGCCCTGGTGCCCCGGCGGCTGGGAGCCCTCTCCAGCCGCACAGTGGGCGCGGGCCTGGGTCCGCAGCCCCCAAGGGACCAGCGAGGCGTCTTCACAGCCCCACGGTGTTCAGGCTTGAGAAGCTTCCAGAGCCCTGGCCTGAGCCGGGTGACAGGCACCCCCACCTGGCTCCTGGGGCTCCAAGTTAGAAGCGAGTGGCCCACGGGAGGCGCTGGGCACACAGCGGGTACTTGGAGGGGCAGCAGGACAGCAGCCTCAGGGCAGAGGCGGATTGCAGCTGGCCCTCTTGGGGACGGTGCTGACCGGCCCGCCCAACCCGGCCCCCTTCGGGTCAAAGCCACAGCCGAGCTCTGGGAGCACCTCGGAGTAACTCAGCGACCCCATTGAGCCGGGGGAAGGGACGGCGGGCTCAGGGGCTCTAGGCCTCGCTCGCAAGCCTCACGTGGCGAGTCCACGCACCAGGTCCGGGTCCAGCTGGCCAGGCTGGCCGGGGGCGGGGCGGCTCACTCATCCGCAGGTCCCGGATGACATGCCTGCCTTGCCGCCTGCCAGGAAGGGGCAGTGAGCTGAGGCCAACCCTGGGGACTCTGCCTCCAGGTCATCTCCAGCTCCTCGATCACTGTGGCTCCCCTGAGAAGAAGCAGAGAGAGAGCCCCACCCCCAGGGAGGTCCAGAAACAAAACCCCGGAGCCCAGAGGCAAATCAGGGGGTCCAGAAGGAAGCCCTAAAACCCAGGCTGGACCCCAGGCTGCCGAGTCCACCTGTCCTGGAGTCCTGTGCTCCTCCCCCAGGACCCTTCTCTGGGCCTCAGTTTGCTCACCTGTGACTTGGGCCCCTGTGGTCCAGCTGGCCAGATCTGCGGGCTCCAGAGGGGAAGGAGCTGCATCCCTTCCCGCTGCCGCCCTGGCCTCCTCCCTCCCGCTGCCCTGCAGAGCTGCCCTGCCGGCTCCAGCTCCCCCAGGATCGATGGGAGGATCAATCCAGCAGCGGGACGGAGGGCCCTCCCCTGGTTCCTCCAGGCAGCATCTCCCCAAGCCCCCCCAGGGCCCTGGCCTGCTCTCCCAGACCGGCTCTTGTTATTTGGGGGCTGGACCCATCTTGGTGGCTCCACCTGTCACAAGCCCTTTCAGAGCACTTGCCAGGTGTCCTCGCTGCTCCAGGCCACCTCGTGGAAGGGAAGAGCCAGGCTCAGAAGGGCCAGCAACAGGGGTAGTGAGAACCGAGGCGGGAGTCCAGGGCAGAGGTGCTGGAGGAGCCTCGGGAAGGAGCCTGAGGGGCCTGGCGGGAGGCCAGCGGCCCAGCAGACAGCTGTGCAGGGCGCCTCTGAGTGGCTGAGACATGGGGACAGGACGGGAGCTGCTCAGGGAGGAACGTCCACAGGCCCCTGTGTTCACCCCACTTCTGAGACGGGGCCATCGATGGGCAAAGCGGCTGAGAGGTGCCCCCTGGGAATCAGGAGCCTGGGGTGGCACGCTGTTGACCAGCTCCTGCCCATCCCTCCCCAGCCCTTCCCCCTTCATGCCGGCGCTGTTGCCCCCCACCCCTGGCCACCCCCCAGGGACCTTCCTAGCTAGCCTGTGACCAGAAGGACCAAGGGACATTTTGCACTCCCCGTGTTCCCACCAGGTCTCTCAGCTCCAGTGCCAGCAAAGCCCGGGGGGGCGAGGAGGGGCTGGAGAGAGTTCTGGAGACTCTGCCGCTCCACCTCCAATACAGATGGGCTGAATGACATCAGAAATGTTTTGTTTAAATGGAAGAGGAGGAAGGGGGGAAGTGGGTGCAGGTCCTGCCGGCCCCAGGGTGGGATTTACATGGAGGCCACTGAGGAGGGCTCCAAGGACCACTGGGGGGCTGGGTGCTTGTTGGGGAGGAGTGATGAACAGCAACTGCAGTCCATGGCACCGGGCGGAGGGAGCAGGCTGGGAGGAAGGGAGGAAGAGGGAAGGGGAAGCAGGGGAGGGCGGAAGGAGGGCTGCAGGAGGGGAGGGGGAAGGTCCTCTGAGACCCCCAGTCAGCCCTCATCATTTAAGACCATCAGGCTCCCCCAGGCCTTCCCAGTGGGAGAAAGTGAGGCCCAGAAAGAAGCCCCAGCTCCCATTCCCAGCGGGCCTGCCCTTCCACTCCCTGAGTGCCTGCTGCCCACTGCAGCCCCGCCCTCCCCAGCAGGGCTCCTGGGGGGTCGTGCTGGGAACCAGGCTGAACCGGCTGGGCCTTCCATTCTTGTGTCTTTTATGATTGACAGTGTGGAGCAGTTGGGGGGCCACCCAGGACCCTCACAGCTGCTCCACGCCTTGACCTGGTTGGGCTGTCGCCTGGCTACTGCGGTCCAAGCCTGGAGTAGGGGACCCCTCAAGTGCAGACTAACTGCCCGCCCCTTCTGTGTTCCATCATTGCACCCAGGCCAGAGTCTGGGGGGCCTGGGGTCCCAGGAGGGACCCTCATGCGGGAGCAGTGAGAATGCCATCACCCCAGAATTTAGGCAAGACCTCAGCATTCTTGGGGGGGAGACTGCTCCGCTGCCTGCCAGACAGGGACACTGGAGCGCATCCAGGCCACACACACCAACTGGACACATGCTGAGGCTCGGGGCCAGGTCACCGGCTGGTGGCCAGGTCACCGGCCACCCCGGGGACGCACCTCAGAGCCTCCCTTTCCTCCACTTCCTCATCCGACACTCAGGAACCGTTGAGAGGCCCTCCTCTCCCCACCAGGCAGTGGCGGACAGCTGGGAATGGACCGCTGGGGCGATGCTCCCCAGGGAACTGGGCACCCTGTCGGGGACGGAGTATGCTGCCCACTGAACAAAGGGAGAGAAGAGCTGAGCTTCCTTCCCGCGGGGGCGGGCGACTTGCCTCTGGGCTTGGAGCAAACCCCTCCCTCCAGACAGGCAGGCAGCAGATCTAGCCCCACAGCACCCACCGGACAGGCCGCGTCGCCCCATTCCCACCCCATCTCCAGCCCGAGTTGTGTACCAGACTGGGGGAGTCCTCCCAAGGGCCCCTGGAGCCCTCCCTGCTTCGCTTCCCCCCCGGCTCTGGGTCTGGCATTCCTGGCCGGCTCTCACCCTGCCCAGCCAGCTTCGGGCAGCTCCTCTCACTGACTCATTCAACAAACATTTCCTACTGAAGGCCTGTGAGGTGCCCCGGACCAGGCGCACGCTGGACCCCCGGCCCTGTATTACCGCCTTCTCAGCACACGGAGTCTTTTCACCCCTAGATTCACTTATCCTACCAGCTGCTAAGTCCCGCCTTGGAGACAGGAGGCTCCTCTCCCTGGGTCCCGACCTTGGAGCCGGGGTGGAGTGCAGCACCTCTTTCCCTCCAAAACTTGGGAGCTTGGGTGGGTCGCAGGGGATGGGGCACAGAGAGAGGTTTATTAAAATAAGTGAGAAGCGCAGCCTCGCCACCCTGCTCATGCAGATTCTTCCTGGGGAGGGTGCCTCGGGGACAGGACTCGGGTGTGGTCAGATAAATGGCGCATTAATGGGGCCCACCTGCCTGGAATGAGGCAGGCTGGGGAGGGATCCGATGCCCAGGGTAACCCACCTGCTTTGGACCCTGCAGGCAGGGCAGGTCCTCACTCGGGGCTGGGACCTGGGTCTCCAAGTCTGGGGCAGAGGTGCCTGTCCTTTCCCGCCCCTACGGTGCTGTTCAGGGTCTGGACACATCAGGGTGTCCAGGCAGGCAAGCTCTGGCTTGCCTGAGGACCCTTGCTGAGTCTGTACCTGGGAGGCCCCTTGAGGGGCCCCGTCTGCAGCGGCACTGAATCCCACCCAGTCTGGGGTCTCAGCCACCAACTGCAGCTCTGGATGCATTTCTGCGAGAATGCTGGGACTAATTTATATCATTTTTTTTTCACAGTTTTAACCGTCAAAGGACCTGCCTTCCGGGAAGGGCGCTCAGGGGGTTAACTGACAGCCGGACAAGCTAGGGACACAGGGTCTAGCTCAGTGACGCCAGGAGCGCACCCCAGGGCCGGGGTGGCAGTTGGGTGACTCCTGAGAGCCACGCTCCACACGGGTTTCGTTGGGCCGGGGAAGTCCTCGGCCTGCAATGCCCAGCCACCCACAGTCAGCGGAGTTCAGGCTGAGGGACCCCTGGAGCTCCCCGCCCCGTCCGGTTCCTTTTCCCACCCCCAGGGACAGCAGCCAACACCCTGCCCAGCCTGGCCTCAGTTTCCCAGACTGCGGTACAAACTTGCAGTTTCTCCTGAGAGCACGGTGCTGGGAGACGATCTCAAAAGAGCCGAGAAAGGAGGGGTCCGGGCCTGCAGGAGGGAACGCAATGCTGTCCCCAGCCACACCTGGCTGCGCCTCAGACCCCTATCCAGCGCCCGGATCTGCACCCGACATGCTGCGCGCAGAGGAAGCGAAAGCAGGCTAAGCGAGCGAGGGAGATCGGAGAGGTCTCGGGCAACCTTTCCTTTCCCCTCGCCGGAGCTCGGCCACCGCAGCCCCAGCTCGTCACTTTCTGGGTGGGGAAACTGAGGCGCGGGCAGGGTACTGTCCCATGCGCCTCCCAGCTTGCAGTGGTGGTGGGGTGAAATTCCCCCCTCTATGCTTGCCTCCGACTCCCCCGCCGAGGAGAGAGCGGAGGACGCGGGCCCCAGGGCTGCCCCCACCTTGTCCCCTGCCGCCCAGTCCCGGTGCCCCGAGCAAACAAGCGCGGTGTTTGCGGAGCGCGCGGCGGGCAGCGCGGCCCAAGAGCGACGAGGATTCGATGGAGCCGCGCGCGGCGGGGGCGACGAACCCGGGGCGGGCGCCGGGATCGATCCGGCGCAGCTGTCGCGGAAGAGCCCGGGAGGCAGCCACGCCGCGGGCCCCCGCGCCCCGATCGCGCGCAGGGATCCCGGGACGCTGGGCCCTTCGTAGGCGAAACCCCAAAGTCGCCTCGCAGGGGCTGCGGCGCTGGGGACGTCCCTGTGTCGGCCGTCCAGAGTGGAGTCTCCGGACACCGCGCAGCTGTGCCCCGCCCCCGCCAGGGCCGAAAACTCGGCCCCTCCTCCATCCGAACAGAGTCCCCGACCCCGCCCGAACGAAGGCGGCGGGAGCCCGGCGGCAGCAAGCGGGACGCGCCCGGATTGGCCGCCGGGATTTGGGGCGCCCGCAGATTTGGGGGCTGAGGAAGGGGCGGCGAGGATCTCTGGCTCCAGCGGGTGGAGGAGGTGTGAGTAAAAACCTCGCTCCAATAAAAGGGGAGAAGGGCTACAGCGGCTGGTGACTCCCATTTCCCGGGGAGACAGACCCCGCCGAGGAGTCCGCGGCGACTGCGGAGGCCGCGGGGGAAGGCCCGGGAAGGGAAACTCTGGATGCCCAGCCCCACGCCCCAATATTTTTAGCTGCCATGGGAGAGCTGAGAACAGGGAAGGCCGTGGATGAATGACACCGATTAAGCGGGGATTCCAGCTCTGGGTGGTTCTATGGAGGTGGAAGCGGCAGAGCGCACCGGACTCTGGGGTCAGAAGAAGCCCCGAGCCTCCGCGGGTGCTCCCCTTGCCGACGTTCACACCCTGGGTTGCTCTCCTTAGGCTGCTCTTCCGGCCTCTCCCAGGTCTGGGCTGGAACAGAGAAGGTGGATGTCTGCCTGGGACTGCCCAGTGATAGTTGAGGAATTCCTAGGCGCATAAGCGGGCCGCCTAGAGTCGATCTCCAATTTTCCAGGAGGGGATACTGAGGCCAGAGAGCTTCTGCGACCTGTCTGACGTCCCACAGGGGTAGGGATGGGGGCGCCCTTCCCCCATCCAGCACGCCCCTCCCCCGCCCGCAATTTGCCTAATGACCAGGATCGATCAAGGCCCCAGCTCCCCGCCTGCCCCATGGCCGGCTCAATTCTATTTCACTAATTACTAAGACCCGATGCTGGGGGACGCTGGCACCAGGGGCCACATTCCCCCTCTAGGGACTAGCAAAATTCTGCTCCATCTCTCAGTGGGACCACAGCTTCTACAAAGGGCCAGATCCCTGTCTCTGAGGGAATCCAAGTCCCCCCACCCTAAGAGGGAAGGCTGTGCCCACCTGGAGAAGGCCCAGTCCAGGGGCTGGGAGGCCCCTTCCAGTCCAAAACGGGCAATCCTGGGGTAGAGAGGAGCCCCTGATCTCAAAGGCCCCATCCAGCTCCCTTCTTCAAACAGTGCTTTCCCCATTTGAAAAGCCACAGTGCTTGTTATGAATATGAAAAAATGAGCTGCAGAAAACATGTAAAGAAGGACACCAGATCATCCCAACGCCTCCCCACCCAGCTGCCCACAGCTGGCATCTGGGACAACGTCCCTTCCCCACCCCTCCCCTGAAGAGGCCTAAGCCCGGGCTCCCCTTCTCTGAGCCCAGGATGCTGAAGTTGCACAGCAGTTGATTGATTTTTAGAACCCACGATTATTTTTAATTATCTGTGATTGTTGCTAAGTAGAATTGGGGACCTCAGAGTCAGCCCAACCGCAGCCAGACTCCCCCTTCCCCAGCCTGGAGACCTGCAAGTGGAGGGGGAAACTCCCCTGCCCCCCACCTCATAGAAGAGTGTGATGGTGTGTGCAACCTGAAATCCTACACAAGCCCTGAAGTGGGCAAGGCCAAGGACCTGAACTTTGGGGATGGTGTTAGCTTTTGGGCAACACCAGAATGGAGGGGGGCAAACTGGGCCTGACCACGGGGAACTGGTGGTGGTGGAGGAGAGTGTGCCTGACAGCAGAGGTGCTCCCCAGAGCTCAGTCCTAAGCACCAAGAACTAACTGGGGCCCTTTAGCCCTATCCCACCCCAGGAGTTGGATCTCACCACTCTTCCTCTCCCACAAGCTCAGCTGCTGGATCAACCATTGCACCTTACCACCCAGTCCCCACACAGCCCCTCCCTCTGTGGCTCCCGGGGATAGCACAGACCCTCCTCTGGCCCTTCCCCCACCACAGAAGGGAAAGGGAATAGGGCCTTACAGGGTCTGGCCTAGCCCCAGTGCAGGGAAGATCCCCAAAGTGGAGCCAGGTCCACAGGAGCCAGAGAAGCCTTAGAATGTCTGAGGTTGCCCACTGGGTTGCATGGAGGGGACAGGGACTCCCTGACTGATCCTCCCTGGCCCTCAGCTTGGATCCCTGCTCCTCCCACTGAGAGGGGTGATGGGGTTTCCAGAATAAAGTCCTAATAATGCTACCTTTCCCTTTCCCATCCTAGAAAATGGACGGGGTTACCCTGGGGATGGGTGTCATGGGGAGGAAGGAGGAGGGCCGGACACTTTGGACACCCTCCTGACTCCAGACTCAGGCTCCAAGATGGGGGACCTTCCAGGGTCTGGCCTGGGTGCTCTGGACCCTCCTCTGACCTGCATCTCATCCCACTGGAGGGATCCTGTCTACAGAGGACTCTGATTATAGAAAGCCCCCCCATTCACTCCACTTTCAAGAGGACCCTGGGCCTCACCCGTCTCCAGGAGGTGAGAAGCACCTTGGCTTCCCCCACCCAAGGAAAGGCCCAGGGACATAGAGCAGTTTATGGTAGAGACTCTTCAGGAAATAGGACATGTATCCTCGGCCTCTCTGGGCTGGAGGGTGACAGGTGATCTCAAATGGTAACCCTCAGGCTCCTGGCACACTGGGATGGGGGGTGGAGTAGAAGGACCCTGGAATTGGGAGGGGCCTTTGGAACCCCAGAGGCTGGATATTCATTGCACATTTGGGGAAACCGAGGTCCAGGTGGCTGATCTTGGCACCTGGGGCAAGGTGGACTGTGACCTCTCTCTTTCCCCAGTTCTCCCCCAAAGAGGTCATGTGAGAGGCACGGGGGCCCCGGGTTTGCCTGAGGGTAGAGCCTGAAGAAGGGACCCTCTTCCTGGGGTTCTGTGCAAGGGGGTAGAGGAGATCTCTGGGAGTCCATCAGTCACACCGGCACTGGAAGTGAACTAGGAGCCAGGCAGGGAAGTCACATTCCAGACCCTGGGGAGAATCACGGGACACAAAGCAGAGACTCTGAGAGGAGGCTCCCTGCCCTCCCTTAGACCCACAAGGTCTTCAGAGCCCCTTTCACTGTACCGGGAGTTCTCTGGTACCGGTGGCCCCAGGGGGCCAGGAGGCCTTAGGGATACCGAACCTAGAACCCCAGTTCTGGCCCACTCCGGCCAGTCTGACCCACTCTGGCCTGCTTCGAGCTCCAGGGGGCCGAGGCGGGCGGAGAGCGAGGCGGCAGGAGGCAGCGGCGGCGGGAGCCGGTGGGCGGGGGCGCTGACGTCAGACCCGGGCCCGGGCGCCAGCGGCTGCTCCCCCGCCACATCCTAGTGGCCGTGCTCGCAGCCGGGCCGGGCCGTGCGCCGCGTAGCCGGGCAGCCTCGCGCGCAGCCACCGGGGAGCAGGCGGGGGCCATGCAGCGGCCTTGAGCGCGCCAGGCCGGCGCCGAGCAGCGCGCGCGTCGGGCGGGAGGCCGAGCCGGCGAGGGGCCAGCGCACGGCGGCGGAGCATGGAGCTGAGCCTGGAGAGCCTGGGGGGGCTGCACGGTGTGGCCCACGCGCAGGCGGGCGAGCTGCTGAGCCCGGGCCACGCGCGCTCGGCGGCGGCACAGCACCGCAGCCTGGTGGCGCCCGGGCGCCCGGGTCTGGTGGCCGGCATGGCCAGCCTGCTGGACGGCGGCGGCGGCGGCGGGGGTGCTGGGGGCGCGGGCGGCGCGGGCAGCGCAGGCGGTGGCGCCGACTTCCGCGGGGAGCTGGCCGGCCCTCTGCACCCAGCCATGGGCATGGCCTGCGAGGCGCCGGGTCTGGGTGGCACCTACACGACGCTCACGCCCCTGCAGCACCTGCCGCCTCTCGCAGCCGTAGCCGACAAGTTCCACCAGCACGCGGCTGCCGCGGCCGTGGCTGGAGCGCACGCCGGCCACCCCCACGCACACCCGCACCCGGCGGCCGCGCCGCCTCCGCCGCCCCCGCCGCAGCGCCTGGCTGCCAGTGTGAGCGGCAGCTTCACCCTCATGCGCGACGAGCGTGCTGCGCTCGCCTCTGTGGGCCATCTCTACGGGCCCTATGGCAAGGAGCTACCCGCCATGGGGTCGCCGCTGTCACCGCTGCCCAACGCGTTACCGCCGGCGCTGCACAGCGCCCCTCAGCCGCCGCCGCCACCACCGCCGCCGCTGGCTGCCTACGGGGCGCCGGGCCACCTGGCCGGGGACAAGCTGCTGCCGCCCGCTGCCTTCGAGCCGCACGCCGCGCTGCTGGGGCGAGCCGAGGACGCGCTGGCCCGAGGGCTGCCCGGAGGTGGAGGTGGTGCAGGTGGTGGTGGAGCGGGCGGCGGGAGCGCGGCGGGGTTGCTGGCGCCGCTCGGAGGGCTGGCGGCGGCCGGCGCGCACGGGCCGCACTCTGGCGGCAGCGGCCCAGGAGGAGGCAGCGGCGGCCCCGGGGCGGGCACCGCGGCGGAGGAAATCAACACCAAGGAGGTGGCGCAGCGCATCACCGCGGAGCTGAAGCGCTACAGCATTCCGCAGGCCATCTTCGCGCAGCGCATCCTGTGCCGCTCTCAGGGCACGCTCTCCGACCTGCTGCGCAACCCCAAGCCGTGGAGCAAGCTCAAGTCCGGCCGCGAGACCTTCCGCAGGATGTGGAAGTGGCTACAGGAGCCGGAGTTCCAGCGCATGTCGGCGCTGCGCCTCGCAGGTAGGAGCGCGGCACTCACTGCCCGACCCAAGAGCGCGGGCTCTGGGCTCCCCAGCGCCAAGCCGCGAGGCGGCAGCGCGCCCGGACCCTCTCCCTACGCTCTACCGTGCGCCCTGCTAGTCCGGGCGGGCTCACAGGAGGCTAGATCGCGGTCTGCGCTTCTGCGGGTTTGTACCGACGCCAAAAGGGAGAAAGGAATTGTGAGGTTCCCCCCACCTTGTCGCCCCTCTGCCCTTTCTGGAACGGGTAGGGGTCCCTAGTCCTTTTGGATTGCTGGGAGGGTCCGAGCCGCTACCCGAAGCAACGCTTAGTGTAGTTCATTGTGTGTATGTGTGTGTGTGTGTGTGTGTGCGCGTGTACACGATCGCGCGCGCCTGGACAGGGCAGTGGTGTTGCTGTGTCCCCGGACAAGGCACTCCTGTCAGCTTGGCCTGCCACTCCCCTCCTCCCCACGCGCCCAAGAAGAGGGACCGCTGAGCGTCCAGCCCCGGGACAGAGTCGGTGCTCAGCCCCAGCCCCGGCGCTCTCTTCTTTGTAGCTCAGCCCCTGCGATCGATCGCCCCCTCCCCCACTCCGGCCGCTGGCAAAGGTCACCCGAGAATGGGCGGGGGAGGGGCGGCCCTCGGGACCCTCAGCTCTCGCGGCCCAGAGGCCTTCACACCCGAGCCGAGCCCCGCCTGTGCCAGCGTTTGCTCCCGGCCGGGTGCCCGCCTGCCTTGCGGTTTTGTCTTTCTCCTTTCTACTCCCCATCTCTCTGTCCCGACAAACTGCTCTTTATTTTTAGCTCGTTCCCAGGATTCTCCAGTTCCTCTCATTCTTTCTTCTTTCTGTTGCCTCAGTCTCTCTCAAGCCCACCCAGGCAGCAGCGTCCTGGGGATCCCCATTTCTGCTCCCTCCTGCTGACCGCGGCCGGTTCTCCAGGAACCCAGGTCAGAACCCTACATCCTGCGTTTCCAGCGTGCAGGAGGGCTGCTGGCCGAGGAAGGAGGTCTTTCCCAGCCGTGTCCTGTCGGGGAGGGGGCTGCACACCCCTGCCTCAGGGACAATAGCCGCTTCCAGTGCCAGATCGATTGGCTTCTCCAGCACACAAGGGCGAGGAGGATGGGGGCAGGCGGGGGCTCAAGCAAGACTCCCCATTAGCCAGGAGACAAGGAGGGGTTGACTGCACCCCAGCTCATCCCACCAAGCAGGGGGGTCAGGGAAGAAGGCACCCACTGGGGGAGGAGATGGCCCAGTTTTGCCAGGCCCCCTGCAAGCCTCGCTCTCTCCACACCCCAGGCAGACTGGACAGCCTCCTGGAGGCCACACCCTCAGGTTGCCTCAGTTTCCCCCTCTGAAAAACCAACTGTCTAGCTGGAGCCTCAAGTGGGACTCAGATTTTCCACTTTGAGAAAGGGGGAAATAAACTGTCTCGGATATGACAAGCAACTAGGTCCCCCAGCGGGTTGTCGGAACGTGTTAGAGATGGCTTTCAGAACCTGGACGGTTTCCGGCGGGGGTTGGACCACTGTGTCCTGTTCCCATGACACTTGCAGGGACAGGCATGGTCTCACTGTGGATGCCTAGTCACATCGATGCACAATGGCAGCCTGCAGTGTGTGCTGTGGGTGACCTCAGGTGGTAGAGAGCACATCCCATCTGCTCTGTGGAAGGGGAGCCCTCTCCAGGAGTGGGTGGCCGTCACTGAGTCAGGTGTTTTATCCATCTGCATGCCCGTCCATGTCTCAAATCCAGCATGTACATTTGGGGGACACCGCCCCACCCTCGGTCACCCTGAATTGACCAGTCTTGGCATTTCCCACGGCCAGCTTATTATGTAAGATGAGCCCTCGGTGGTGTTCGAATGGCATATTTTGAGGGCCCACAGATCACCCAGAGCATCATAGGCCAAGCCAGAAGCACAGCCCCTTGGGAAGGAGGGCACTGCTGGGTGATCAGTGCCACTGTGCTGTGCGGGCCGCCTGGAGCCCTGGCTCTTGGTCTCTGCTCACTTCCGCCCACCCCTGTTCCCCAGGCCTCAGTGTCCTGCCTGGGGCAGGTGTGATTGCAGGTAGTGACACTGAGCCCAGGCTGGAGTTCTGGGATGCCTTCCTGACTTGGGCAGCAAACGGGAGCAGTCTCAGCTTCCTGAGCCTGTTTCCCCATTCAGGAAACCAGTTAGAACGGAGGCCAGCCGGGCGCGGTGGCCACGCCTGTAATCCCAGCGACTCGGGAGGCTGAGGCAGGAGGATCGAGAGTTCAAAGCCAGCCTCAGCAACTGAGCGAGGCCCTAAGCAACTCAGTGAGACCCTGTCTCTAAATAAAGTACAAAATAGGGCTGGGGAGGTGGCTCAGTGGCCGAGTGTCCCTGAGTTCAATCCCCGGTTCCAAAAAAAAAAGAAAAAGAACAGAGGCCATCTCACCAGCCTGGGGGACAGTGGGTGACAGTGAGGGCTAGGCGCACCCCAGCCTCAGGCAGAACACTGGCTGTTGCACATGATGAACCTAATGAACCGGGACCACCGGCTTGTCCCCAGGTCTGCCCGGGCCCTGACCTTCGCACCTCCCTGCGCGCGGGGCCGCGAGCGCACCGCACCCTGCGCCCGGGATGTCCGCCACGCGGCGAGGGCTGCGGGGTAATTAGGCTCCGGCCGAGGCCTTTAGTTCCGGTCGCTGCGCAAATGAAGAGCGGTTAAGTGGCGGCAAATCGCGCGGTTAGCGGGAGGCGGCGGGGCGCGTCCCCACCGCCCTGCAAGCGACAGCCCCAGGCGCCTGCAGATGCCCCAAGACACCCGCAGGGGAGGAAGCGCCCTGCCTTCACCCTCCCCGGCCCTCCTACCTTTCCCGTGGCCTCGGCCGGCCCAGAACTTTGTGCCCCAGTCCTCCTCTTGACGCTGGCCGCAGGTCAGCCACTGGTCCCTGAACCGCGAGTGTCTCCCAGGCGGGGCGGGAGAGAAGGGGACTTGGAAGGTCAAGGATATATGCGCGCAGATAGGCGAGAGAGGGAAGGGCCCCCCTCCCCCCGGGCGGAGGGAAAGGAAATAAAGATGGTCGGGAAGGAGACAGAAGGAGGAAGGAAAGAGAACTGGAGCGAGGAGAACTGGATCCCAGGCCGAAGCGGGCCGGAGGGGAGGCCCAGAGCAGGAGGGAAGAGGCCCAAGGAGGACAGATGGAGGCCGCGGGACTCCCGGGGGACGCAGCTGGCGATCCCACCCTGCCCTCCCTCGGGAATCTCCCGCAGGGGAGAGAGGAGGAAATGGGTGGTTTCTTTGTTTGGTGGAGACACCCGGGAAACCCCCAGGGCCCCCGGAGTCCCGCCCGTGCGCCTCGTTTTGCCCATCTGTAAAACGTGCGTTTTGTGGCTGGACAGCCGGGTTCTGACTGCGACGTGCTGCCTCCGGATGCTGCAAGTCCCGGCAAGGCCCCCTCTGCACCCCAACCCCGTTCCCCCTGGGTGGGGGCTTCGCCCGGGGTCTCCTCCCTGCAGAGGCCCCTCCCCCCCGCAAACTGTGATTATGGGAGAGGGGCTGGGGGAGGGGTGGGCGGTCGATGAATTCGAATTACCGTCTCTAATTCATCACTGTGGCTGGGTCGATAGCTCTGGCCATCTTCAAATATTGTTTAAATTGCAACTCTGGAGGAAAAGTATTTTTTGTAACTGATCAGAAAAATATGCATATATACATATATATGTATATAATAAAATATCAGATGGAGTCCATTGAAAAGGAGGCCCCGGGCCTTGGTCCTCCTCCTCCTCCTCCTGCTCCTGCTCCTCACTGAGCAGGGTGCAGAGCCAGGAGCCCAGAGCCCCTGGGATGGTGGAGACCAGCGTGAGGGAAACCTTGGCAGGGAGGGACCCAGGCCCAATGGGTGCTTGGCCTCTAAATGGGAAAAATTGTCAGACAATCAAAACCAGAGCTGTTTCTGGCCCTGGGTCAGCAGAGGGGTTGGGAATGGAAAGGGAAAACAGGGGGTGCGTTGGTCCCGCCCAGGCTCCTCGGGCCCTGTTCTGAACGTCAACCCCAGTCTGCTTCCACCATCCGGGACAGGGTTGATAAGGGGGAGGCCCTGGAGGGACAGCCGCCCAACCCCATTCCTTTTGTGAAGACCTTACCTCCCACTGCATGGGGTCCACACCTCTTAAAGACACCCCAGAAAAGAGCTCTAGCCCCACCAGGCAGCAGAAGACCCCTGTTGGGGTCCTTGGAGACCTGGGTCCCCTGGGCTGCATCACTGACTGAACGATCCTAGGCAAGAGTCTGAGCTTCAGTTTCCCCATTTCAGAAATGGATGGAATTAGATGACCCCTCAGAGAGTGGGCCAAGGTGCTGGAGGGGATCCATGGGCTCGAGACCCCCAGCAGGCCTGGAGGGACCCCTAGAGCAGGGGCTGTATGTTCTGGATCCCGGAGAGACCACCTTGCATGATGCCCAGCATGACTTTGGGTGTCCCCAGCCAGTGCTCTCCCTCCGCCTGGGATGCGGTCCCGGATGCAGGGAGAGAAGGCAGGTGCAGGCATGGGTGGGTCCCCTGGGATGCCTGAGGTCCTCCTCCCCGTGCGTGTGGCCCATCAGGAGTAAGAGACGGAATGGTCTGTGCGACTCTCTTGTCAATCGGCTGCAGTTACTCTGCCCACTTCACAGAACCGCAAGCTGAGGCTGAGCCCGCTCCAGCAGCCTCAGTTTCTCTAACCGGAAGGGCGTGGCGGGGACTCCAGCTCCTCTGGCTGAGCCTGGTGGAGCTGAGACCAGGCTTGGGTGCCCAGGCATGCAGGGAGGGCCATCTGGAGCTGGCGCTGCAGGGGTGAAGGCTGGGAGCCGGGAAGCCCCTCCGTGATGGAGGCCAGAGCAGGAGCTGGGTATCCTGCTGGGTGTGGCTGCTTGGGTGGCCCCATGGTGGGTGACTGTGACCAGACCCACCTTTCCTGCTTACAGGAGCCACTCATTTTAGCAGTGGAGCCTGTGCTCCCCCTCCAGCTCCTAGGAGGGTGACAGTTGCCACCAGAGTCCCTGGGGAGAGAGTGGTCAGGGCCAGGTTTCAGCTTCCTCCCATCCCACTGGGTCCGCCAGGGTCCCTGCACTTCTGCCCACCCCCTGGGGTGAGCCTGGGTCCAGCTTGGAGGTCCAGTCCCCACCAGGGCCAGCACAATGATTCCTCTCTGTCATCTGGGTGCCTTGGCAGAGGCGGTCACCTTCACATCCCCCACATCACGGAGAAGCCCAGAGAGGAGTCTGGGGAGTTGATTGCTTGGCAGGAGGCTGGGGCTGACCTCCAGCCCCTCGATTCTGAACTCCCCTTAGATTAAGTCTTAGCACTAACCCAGGGTCCCCCCACCTCCTCTTTAAATCTCTCTCCCATTCCTGTGCTTGTTTCTTCCCTGTCAACTATTGCCACTCTAGTCTGAACCACCCCACCCGACCCTGCTGCAGTCCCTTCCTTACTGGTCCTCTCAGCTCACCCCTTTCTTGTCTCTCCCACAAACTAAGGGGGCCTTTTATGGCCACTTGGAAGCTTGATGCTCCCCCCAATTTCATAACACCCCCTCAGAGCCCTTAAGATGTGGCGGTAACTTCCTGTCTACGCTCTCCTAACTCTCATCTTTCTGCATGGATAGGGGAGGGCACTTCTGGCTGGTGGGACCCAGGGGGACAAAGGCTGGGATGGAGGAAAGTTGGGGCAGCTGTGGGGAGTGAGGCCAGGCCCCTGCAGCCTCTTTGTGCGGAGCCAGCAAGCGGCCCAGCTTAACCAAGGGAGCTCAAGCTGGTTTGGATCAAATTTTTAATTAAATATAGACCCTGATCAATGTGAAGGCCGCACTAATGGGGGAGGGGAGAGGCTGGGCCCAGGGAGGGAGGGGGGCTGGGAGGTCCGCCTGACCTTGGGCAAGCCCAGGACACCTGCAGCCTCAGTTTCCCTTCTGCCAAGCAGGTGTGGACTGCCTGCAGTTGGAAAAGTGCCATCCTCTGTCCCCTGGAGCCTTGCTGTGGGCACCTGTGGCGGAGGGGGAGGGCCCCAGGCTTAAGAGCTGTGGGTCGTAGCGCAGATGCGGGAGGCGAGGGGAGCCGTCCAAGCAGGACAGGGGTGCAGACAGCCGGCCCTGGCACGCAGCGAGGCCGGGCGTCTGGAAGGCGCAGTTGGGGGACAGCGCTGGTGGCCAAGGTCGTCCGGACGCCCCCGGGGGCCGGGGGAGGAGCCCCGGGGCCCCTGCTCGCTGGCAACCAACGGAAACCCGGGGCGCGGCGCGAGTCCACCTCCCGCGATCAGTACGGGGCGGGACGTCTGCGGTCTGTGCGGCCGCCCTGCGGAGCTCCGGAGGCCGCCACGTCGTGGGGAGCCGCCGCGTCCCCGCCCCGTGGAGAGCGCGTGGAGATCCGGGACCCTCCGCAGCCCTGCGGGACCTGGGCACATGCGCCCCGGCAAACGCAGACCGCGCCCCGTGCGCTCTGGACGGTGCGCCCGGGGCCACCCGAGAGCCGCGCCCGCCCGCCAGGGTCGCGGCCTCTGCGCCGCCGAGCAAAAGGAACGGCGCTGTCCTCGGCCTCAGCGTTTCCCCTGATTCTCTAAAGGAAAAAAGTCTATTTTATTTAAAAATAGTTGCCACGTCGACCAGTTTGCAAACTGCCGCTTCCTTTTTAAAACCTGAGACAGGCTGTCCCTCAGTGGCGGAAGCCGGCCTCCAGCTTGCCGTCCTGCCTCAGCCTCCCCAGCCTCAGAGGACCCGCTGCGCCACCGCCGCCAGTTTCCGAGTTCCCAGGAGTGGAGGCTGTGGTCCTCCTTCCTGCAGTCGGAGGCGGGCTTTCTGGTTCTCCAAAGGGGCTGCACTTAAAGAGGCCTCAGGGCCCAATTGTTTTTATTTTACTTTCCTTTTTCCAAGGTCTGGGGTTTGATTAAAAAGAAAGAAGAGGGGTGGAGAGAAAACCCTAAACAAGAGCCTCCAAGGACCTGAGCCTCCCTCCAGGCCAGTGAGTCCGGCTGGGCCAGGAAGAGAGCTGCCGCTTTTTGCGGGCTGCCTAGTAGTCTGGTTATTTGCTTTTCGTTCTTTATTTAACTGCTTCCTCTTCCCGCCCACACGTAGGCTGTTTAAAATCATTCGCCCTCACCGCAGGCGCAGCCCTGAGCCAGGGGTGGGTGTGCCGCTCTGCCGGTGCTTATCTGTGGATTAATTCCCTAATAATTGCAGTGCTGGGTCAGCCGGTCCCTTTCTCTGAGTGGCCGCTCTGGTCCGTTTCCTTATCTGCTTCCTTTCCGGCCATCTTTTTCAAATTCATTTCCTAGTGTCGGATCCTGAATGTCTTTTTGAAAATCAAAGCTCCTGTGGGTGTGTCGAGTGCGCAGCATGCACCTGGCCCAGGCGGGGTGTCCTGGGGGTCCCTGGGCTGGGTGTTCTCCCTCACCCTGGGCGTCAGCCTCCAGGTGGGGCCATGGCGGGAGGGGTGGGCAGAGGGTGCCGATCGCTGCTGCCCTGATAAGTCTTTGAAAGGTTCAGAACTAAACTGAAATGCCGGAGGGAGAGAGGGAGGTGAGCCTCTAACCAGACCGGAGCTGCTGCAGGCCTGGCACCCTGGCCTCCTGGCTGGAGGCGGAGAGGGGACGGGGTGGGGACTGATAACGGCAGGAGGCCTCTGGGGCCTCACTGGCATGAGGACCTGGCTATGAACCCTCTTTTTGAAGAAGGCTCCACACCCGTCCAGCCTGGTGAACCCCATTTCTGGGGCTGCAGGATTTAGACAGAATGTTTGCTCTGGACCTTGCTCCCCGAGGGAGTCAGGAGACCTTGGCCAAGTCCTCTATCCCTGGGTCTCGGGCTGGAAGAGGCCAGTGGGGAATGCCCAGGGCCACTCAGCCTAGCAGGGACAAACCACCAGGGTGGGGGGGTGTCAGTGTTCCCCACATCTGGGGCTTGGCTGCTGGTGGTCAGGACAAGATATGTTGCCATGGAAACCGGCCATCATCCCAGCCGGGGACCAGGCTGTGTATTGAATTGTCAGCTCAGTGAAGCTGGAGCCCAGTGAGGGGCAGAGGTGGGCAGAGGTGGGCCAGCAGCTCCGGTGCCTGCCCCATCCCCACACCTTGCCCAGTGGACCCACAGGTTGGGGGAGAAGCACACGTTGCAGCCAGGGCCTCCAGGGATGGGGCGGTCGGAGGCACAGCACCAAAGCCCAGCAGAAGGGACAGTCCCCCAGTGCCTCTGTTGCTGCATCCTGGGACCATTTCTTAGTCCACCACTGAGCATCCCCCACCATTGCCTTTCTTGTCACCCCCAGCCTGGGGCCTTGCCTCCCGGTGGCCCCCTCAGGCCCTGTGACTGGGGCAGCCTGGCCTCTGGGCTTCACTGACCGTCCCCCAACTGTGCCCAACACTCCAGTTCCATCCTCGCAACCCACGGACACCGCGAGGTGCCAGGCATCCCCAGGGCCACCTCTCCTCCACGCTGCTCAGAGTGGGGCCCACTCCTCTCTGTGTTTGGAAAACCTCATTCCCTTCTCCTGCGCTCCTGGAGGTCACTGCTTCCCCCGGTGTCCACCAGTCAGGGTGGCGTCGGCCATGTCCACGAGTGAAGCAGGAGACGCAGGGCCTGCTGTGGCCGGGGACTCTCATGACCCGGCATGACAGGTGGGGACCCCAGAGTCATGGGCTACGGTGGGACCAGAGCCCCAGAGCCCAGGCTGAGGGTTCAAGGCCACTTGTCCCATGGAGCCCAGCCCAGCGTCCCACTGACCTGGAGTAGGGAGGCAGTAGAGCTCCGGGGAAGGGCAGCTGAGGCCCCACGGCCACCGCCCCAGCCCAGGTCCCAGGGCCACACCTGCCTTCTGCTGCCCACGGAGCTGCCCAGACTTCCCTGTCCCCACTGGCCACAGGGTGTGCTCTGGCTATGGTCACAGGTGCTCATGGTGTCCTGCAGTGGTCCTGAGGTCACCCCGCCCCCAGGGAGTCCTGCAGGGCCTGGCACACCAGCAGGGTGCAGCCTCCGCCTCCTGCTGGCTCCCTGCAGAGACAGAACCACCAAGGGCTTCTGGAGAAGGGGGAGGGAAGAGGGAGGGAGGAGGGGGAGGGAGGGAGAAAAGGGGGAGGGAAGCGGGAGGGAGGAGGGGGAGGGAGGGAGAGAAGGGGGAGGGAAGTGGGAGGGAGGAGGGGGAGGGAGGGAGAGAAGGGGGAGGGAAGCAGGAGGGAGGAAGGGGAGGGAGGGAGAGAAGGGGGAGGGAAGCAGGAGGGAGGAGAGGGGGGAGAGAGAGAAGGGGAGGCAGGTGGGGAGGGAGGGGCAGGAAGGAGGCTCCTCTCTCAGACTGTCCCCTGCCAGAGCAGGGGAGCCCCAGGTACACCCCAGCTCCGCTGCAGCCAGGACTCTCTGACCTGTGGGGTGTGCCCTGGCCCAGACCAGTCCCCCCACCAACCTCCAATCCTGCCAGACCCTCCCTACAGCACCTGCCGGGCCCTCAGCAGGGCCTTGGAGTCTGCCACCTGAATAGGGAGTCCCCAGGGGCACAGAGTCCCCGACAGGACAAGCAGCAGCGTCTCCTGGAACTATTCCCGGTTGGCAGGAGAGGGGCCTCACCCCACCGGGTCAGGAGAGCTCTCGGGGGCGCAAGAACATCCTGGAGGAGGAGCCCTCATGGTTGGACCTCAGGGGCAGGAAGCAGCCCAGTTCCCTACTCTCCAGGAAGATTCCAGAAGAGGTGATGAGGTTCTGATCTGGGGAGAAGCTGCCTGGCCCCGCTTCTCCGGGAGCAGCTCTCTGGCCTCCTTCAGGGCGTTGGCCTCAACCTGGGCACAGGCCCCGATAGCTTGGGAAACGTAGGGTCCGCACCGGCTGTGACCCACTCCGGCCCCTGGTGGTCTGCTGACCCCACAGCTTCCCGAAGAGGCAGGTGCTCTGCAGGCAAGTCCCGGGGGTCTGAGCAAAAGGGCTTTCCTCCTGAACTGGAGGGCCCTGGGGTTCCCAGGACCAACAGACCTGTCCCTTCCTTAGGCTGGAGCAGGGACAGCTGCCCTCTGCTGGACCTGGTGAGAACAGCAAGGGATCACCAGGCAAAGGGGGTGACACTCTGGGGGGAAGTGTCCCCACCCCTCCCAGTAGATTCCCCCATCCTGTGGCTTGTTCCTGGAGGCCAAGGGGCAGCCACCCTGAGGCTGGAGTCTCGGGCTGCCAAAAGGCCACGCTGGCATGTGTGCTGGGCCCTGTGGGAGGATTTGACTCAGGACAGACCTCAGTCTCTCCTGGATGATGACTGAAGTCCTCCCAGGGTGCTGGGACCCTCCAGGACCCTCCAGGAGCCAGCCAAGCTCCTCATCCCTCGATGCCTGGAGGACAGGGTGGAGGCGGCTGATATTCTGAAATCAGAGCTTCTGAGGTCCTTTGTTCTTAGTCTCCAAGACTCGGTCCGCCAGGCGTAGTGGCGCACGCCTGTAATCCCAGCACTTGGGAGGCTGAGTCAGGAGGATCTCGAGTTCAAAGCCAGACTCAGCAACTTAGCAAGGCCCTAAGCAACTCAGTGAGACCCTGTCTCTAAATAAAATACAAAATAGGGCTGGGGATGTGGCTCAGTGGTGGAGTGCCCCTGGGTTCAATCCCCAGTACCAAAAAAAACAAAAAAAAGTCTCAGCCAGGCTTGGTAGTACACACCTGGAATCTCAGTGGCTTGGAAGGCTGAGGCAGGAGGATCCCAAGTTCAAAGCCAGCCTCAGCAACTTAGCGAGGCCCTAAGCAACTCAGTGAGACCCTGTCTCTAAATAAAATACAAAATAGGGCTGGGGATGTGGCTCAGTGGTGGAGTATCCCTGGGTTCAATCCCCAGTACCAAAAAAAAAAAAGACTCCGTCCTTGATGGGGTCCCTGGACAGAGTTGTGTCTCCAGGGAATGCCAGGGAAAATATGGCAGAGAAGAGGCGAGAGCAGGATGGAGCTGGGATCAGCCTGGACCTCCAGGGAGAGAGAAGGGGGTGGGAGGCGTACTCTGAGGAGAGAGATGGCCAGTGCAAAGGCCCTGAGGCCAGTGTGGCTGAGGAGGAGCTGAGTGAAGCGGTGAGGACAGAGAGGTGACCTGGAGGAAGGTGGGAGGGGTAGGGAGGCTTTAAGGAGCTGAGGAGCCATGGGAGGACTCCGGGTGGCTGGGCCGCATTGAAAGAATGCCCTGCCCAGGTTTCCGAATGGGGGACTAAGGCAGGCACAGGAATGACTCCCCTTGGGTCCCAGAGCAAGCCTGCTGTCCCCCAGCCCCAACAATCCCACAAGATGGTCCCACAGGCTGCTCCAGCTGTCACACACCCATGAGTAGTGGTCAGGGACTGTACCTGAGGCTCCTCTCTGTCCCCTCACCACAGCCTGAGACATGTCCTTTGTGCTGGGCATGTGCAGGTGGGCCTGGGGTGGGCTCTGAGCTGCGGGCAGTACTGTGGGGGGTGAAGAGAACAGGGCGGGTGGTGGTGAGCAGAGGCCAACGCGGTGGGGAGGGGGGGGTGATGGACATGGAGGTGGGTATGTGCTGGTGGAAGCCAGCGGGCAGCACAGGGGCCAGCAGGGAGGTGCTGGTCTAGGGGAAGCAATGGGACAGAGGCACAGGAGGTGGCAGGACAGAGGAAGACTGGTGCTGGAGGAGGTGACAGTGCAATAGATGCAAGAGGTGGAGGTGGGCAGGTGGTGGAGTGTCAATGGAGGAGGACACATGGAGGCCGAGGAGGAGTGCAGGTGAGGCTGATGGTGGAAGCAGAACTGATGGTGATAGAACTGGTGGAGATGGTGGAGGTGATGGTGGAGGCATGAGAAGAACTGACACTGATGGTTGAGGAGGGGATGGAGGTGGAGGAGGAGAATCTGAAGGAGGTGAAAGAGGATGAGATGGAAGGTGGAGAAGATGGAGGTGGAGGTGGAATAGGAGGAGGTGGAGATGGAGGAAGAGGAGAGGGAGATGGAGGAGATGGAGAAGGAGGTGATGTTAGAGGAGGAAGAGG